>AFQZ01000111.1:0-81653 GCA_000222935.2 Aciculosporium take MAFF-241224
GTTTAATTCTACTAAATTGGGCGCTTATAATTGCGTTTAAATTTATTAAATTTAAACTCTTTATCAGGCGCTTAATTTGTTATTAAATTTAGTAGGGAATTAGGACTTTTCTAATCTTTAGCGGCTTTAGCAGCGGCTTCCGCAGCAATTCTTGTAACAGCAACTCTTATAACAGGTCTTTTGTGTAAAGGTTAACTATAAGCCAAAAGTTAGCCTTTTGATTCTTAGTAGAAAAAGCCTCTGCTTAAGGGTGCTTAACTTTTCTATTCTTTAGCAGCGGCTCTCGTGGCAACTCTCGCAATAGGTCTTTTGTATAGAGGTCAACCATAAGCTAAAAATCGACTTTTTCTTTCTTAGTAAGAAAAGCCTTTGCTTAAGGGTGTTTCCAGGGTCTTCCACGTCCTCTTTATAGTAGAGTTATTAGGTTATCAGGGGGGTTTTCGTGATTTTCATTACCTTAAACCAGGTCTTCCTTATAAGAAGATTCTACCTTTAGTAAGGTTATATACGGTTTAATAACTATAGACTGAAACTTTATAGGGCTATAAGGCATCTTAATAATATAAGTCTCTCCTTCTATTAAGAGAAGCTTATAAGGGCTAGTCCATCTGCCTTTTTTATAATAAACTTATACATTAGAATTTAAAGGAAGAGTATCTATAGGCAGGATTATTAGGCCGTTATAGGTATTTAGAGCATTATGGACTTAGCGTCTTATAAGACTGCGTCTTGCTTTATCTATTGCTTTTTAAAGTATCTTAGCTCTTTAGGCAACCGTAAAGCTTAGGGGGGAATTATTCATTATCCTTAAATAGGTTCTAAAGACTAAGAGGGTAGGAATAAGACTATTTAGACCAGCAGAGTTATTAACTACTTTAATAGCTATTTAAAGTATCTGCTTTTTTAAAAGAAGATCATTAGCTTTAGTCTTAATAATATTATATGCTCTGTAAAGAGGGGCATAATACCGCTTAAGTTTTCCGATGCTATTATAAGCCTTAATAGGGACTTTGTTAATATTAATTAATAATAGTTAAGCTAAATACCTAAATTCGCTAGAAGCGAAGTTTCTTCTAGTATTATGGACTATTTAGTCTAGGGGTCTAAGATATGTATTAATCTAGCACTCTTTAAGGGCATTCTAGATATCTTAAGCTTTCTGTTATTAGGGTTTAAGAAAGCGGGCAGCTTAAAATAATATTACTAAATCTATAACGTGTAAGACCGGCTTCTCGTCAATTTACATAATATTAACAAGGACCTTATAGTTAAATTCAATATTATCTTTAAGAGTGAATTTAAATCTACTTAGAGCTTTCGCATTCATCTGGCATTAATGGCAAGCATGCGTGATTTTCCCTATGTTAGCCTTATTAAATTCTTTACCAGCCCTAGCAAGAAGGTTATTTAATTAGTCAATTAATAGATGACTAAATCGGCAATAAAGTTAATAGATTTTGGCTTTAGAAAGCATAAAGATAGCAGGTTCTTAAGAACTAGCTGTCTACTAAGGATATCCTTATTTCTTAATAATAGGTACCTTTTTGTCTCCTTAGATTAGAAGATTCTTAAGATTATTAAGTTTAATACCTATTTTATCTATATCTGTAATAAAATATAAAAACAGTATAGCACTATTAAGCATATAAAAAGGTATTATACTAAAAATTATCAGAAGCTTTAAAATACTAGTAGAAGTTGCAGTACCGGCTCTAAAGGTGATGGTCCTTTGGTCAGAAGAATACTCGATTGTAAGGTTCTTTATAATCTTTATTAGAGCATTGACTTGGCCCTAGCCAGCAGTTGAAATTCCTAATGCTTCTGTATCCAGGAGTATACTATAAAATGTATCCGCTGTATATCTCGTATCTATAAGATATATGTGTTATTAAGGTTGTTTATTAGTATTGCAGTTATAGGGGTCTTTAAGAAATAAGGCATGTTTAAAAGCATTATTTTATAAGAAGTTTATGGTTAATTAGGAAAAGAGTAGGGGATTTAGTGCTTATATAAAAAATATTATAAAGGAGAGAGTATTACAAGCCTCTTTATTGTCTGGTTCCTCTTTTTTATTAGTAGTAAGAAAAGCAGCGTTTTAAGCAGCTTTCTTATGTTCGTCCTTATTACTATTATTAGTAGTAGTAAGTTAGGCTATTTCGCCTTTATAGGCCTATAGGAATGCATAGTATTGGCGTTTAGAGGGTGGTTTTTAGTGTTTTCTGTTATTCCACTAGGTTGCTTTTACTTTCTTTTGCTTAAAGGCAGAATGGTTAGTTAATTAATATCCTTCTTATAGTATATAAAGCATTTCTTTAAGCTCGTTCTAGCTTAAGGTTTTTTATAATATATAGCTTGTAAATAGCGTCGGTCTGTAAATATTACTATGTTGGTGTTTTAGTCTGTAAATTAGGTAATAAGGGCATTTAGATTATTATTAGTAGTTGTTAGTAACTGACTTATAGAGGTTAGTAGTATATCTATTACTAAGAGGCAATTTTAAAGATTACTAACAAATCCTTTAAAGGTTAGCACATTCCTAAATTTAGTATTATAAAAATTGTTATTGTTTTCTATTACCTGCCGTACTTAATAAAGAAGAATTATATCTTACTTAAGAGGGTTATAAAGGCTATTAAATATCTTTATAAGTCGGTTAAGAAGGATTTCTAGGCATTCTGACTTATTCTTTATTAGATATTCTATAATAATATAGCAAAGGCATAAATCAGCAAATTGTGTTTTATAAAAGCTCTTATTCTTAGGTGTTTTAAAGTGATTTCTGATATTCTGAGTTATCTCCTTAAATAGGATTGTCTTTACTCTAAAGTATTTAAGGAAGTATATATAAGCTTTACCTTAAAGCATAATAAGGAAGGCTTTTAGGTAAAGTAAGGGGAAAACTCCTGCTTAAGAACATTTCTCTTTAAAATATAGTAACTTCTTATTAATAAAGTTATACACTTCTTTAGAATATTATTCTTCTTTTTAGTAAAGTCTCTTAAGAGTATTAAGGGCTTTTTAATTACTATTAGAAAGTGTTCCGGTTAGGGTTTGTAGTTCTAGGGGAGGGTCTTTAGTTAAATAAAAATCTTTATTATTAGAGTTCTTATTATTAGAAAGTTTAAGTTGTTAAATCTCTTCTCCTTTCCTAGTTGCTTTTTCTAGTAAAGGTTTGTATTTTGTGTTAGGGTTAATGTTTAAGATATTAACAAGATCTTTAGAGATATTCGATCTTAATCCTCTAGCTGTTTTAACACCATTGTTATTAAGGTAATTACAAAGGGTATACTTAAGGTTGTTATTAATTTTATTAAAAGTATCCTTTGTTTAATTTTTATAATCTCACTAGAAGTTAATAAGGAGATTACGCCCTTTTCCTTTGTTAAGAATATAGTAGTTAATCGTATATATAATACGGTT
The DNA here is from genome assembly GCA_000222935.2 of Aciculosporium take MAFF-241224. Lineage (NCBI taxonomy): Eukaryota > Fungi > Ascomycota > Sordariomycetes > Hypocreales > Clavicipitaceae > Aciculosporium > Aciculosporium take. The sequence goes on from AFQZ01000111.1 coordinate 3,421, forward strand.
ATTAATCTGTTGTTTAGTAGCTGTATTAATATTAATGTTATTAATGAACTTAGTCTAATTAAAGGATAGAATTAAATAGTACTTATAAAGTTTTTAGGGAAAAGTGCTCTTTAGAAGTTCTCTTCTATAGATATCTTTTTAGAGTTGTTTATTGAAATTATTCATTTTTCCTTAACTTAACAATATTTTTAGTGTTTTAGGTTAAGCTTTATGTTTAGTACTAATTAAAGCGGTTAATATTAGTTGATTCTCTGTAAATAACAGTAAAGATCTGGTTTTAATTGTAGATAAGTAATAGTTAATAATAAGGGAGAAGATCTATAAGAAATAAGTCTTCTTATAATTATAGATAATTTAATAATTAATGATCAAAGAAATAATTCTTTAGTTAGCATAACGTTGGAATTTCTCGTAGTTATATAGAGTAAAAGCATTTAGATAAGTCTCTTCTAGGTATAACCTAACAAATCTGTAGTTATTAGTAACTACTAATTAGTATTAGTAACGCTTAGGTTATAAGTATGCTATAGTATAAATATAGGGGGGGGGTTTAATATTTAATTTATCTATATCTCTAAAAAAGGGGAAGAAGCAGGCTATAATACAGAGGTGTGGTGTTATGGCCATGGTACAGCCATCAGGTCATATAACCTGTAATCCAGCCAATTAGGGTGTATGTATTCTGTGTGCGACCTATAATTCCTGGTTAATGCAGCGTATCCCTTCCATTATCCATACGAGCGATTCCGACAAATACCTTAAACCATTTTATATAACTTAAAAGCTAAAGTACTCCTTATAACGCTTTTAGACTTAGTTAAGCTATAAGTTATAATATTTCCTTTAAGGGTAAATTTAGAGGTATTATTATCCTTTCTTTTATTACCTAGGATAATTATATAGCCTAATTAAGAGCTAAGGTCTTTATTATTTATAAAAGAACTATTAATAAAGATATAAAAAGCAGCATTTTCTAGTAAGAGAGATATATATTAAAGTTTATAGTCTTAATTATTAATTTACTATTAAAGTCTTTTATTAAGCCTTAAAATATTATTAGATTCTGATTATTAAACTTAAGTAGTAATAAAAAGATTATAAGATGCTTTAGGTTAATATATAAGAGTAATATATACTCCTTAGGCTTATTATTTAATATATTTTGCTTAGTTAGTTAGGTTATTAACTTATAATAGCTTCCTTTCTTATACCTTTTATTATAAAAAGAAGGTATTATTATTAGTCTTTCTTAAAATATAACTATTAAACATTAATAGTATTAAAGTTATTAACCTCTTTTTTAGCTTTATAAGTAATTTAGTATTCTTTAATTTAACTTCTTTATAATTAAAGAATTTAGTATTACTAAGTCCTAAGGTGTTATTAGTTTAAATTCTAATAATTCTAAAGCAGGTGTTTTCATTAGAAAAAATAAGGAAATAAGGGTTATAAATATAGGTTATTATCTATAGCTTTTAGTAATAATAATTAAAATAGGTTAACTACTAATATATACCTGCTTTTATAATTCTATAAAGCAGCTTTATTACTATTATAATAATATTTAGTGGGTAAAGGTATATAATTTATAATAAAAGCTTTGTAAGAATTATGCAACTAAGCTTTATTTATAACTATATATATGCTTAGGTAATATCTCTTAGCTAAGCTATAATACCTTCTTTTTTTAATAATAAAGTAAGGGTAATAATAAGCCTTTAACTAGCTCTTTATATTATTAGGGATTATATAAGAATAACTTCTTTTCCTTAGTTATTATAGCCTTAGGTAATATATTATAACTTTTTATATAAGGAGTTAGTTACCTTACCTTTAACTTCTTTTACTATTTATAAGCTAAAAAGTTTTTCATCTTTATACCTTTATAAGTTAAATTTTATAAATTTAAATATATTTCTAGCTAGTAAAGTATTAATTTCTCCTTTATTAAAGAGTTTAAAAGGTTTATTAAGTATATTTATTTTTTCTTATATATAAAGGTTAATTATAAGCTAAAAGTTAGCTTTTTCTTTTTTAATAAAAAATGCCTTTACTTAAGGGTTTTTCTAGGGTTTTTTATATCCTTTTTATAGTAAGGTTATTACTTTATTAGTTAGATTTTTATAAGTTTTATTAATTTTAGCGTCTTTTTACCTTTAGTTATTCAGGCTATAGCCTTATATTTTTTAGGAACTTAAGGGTTTATTACCTTAAACTAGGTCTTTTTTATAAAAAGATTTTACTTTTAGTAAGGTTATATATAGTTTATTAACTATAAATTAAAATATTATAGGGCTATAAGGCATTTTAATAATATAAGTCTTTCCTTTTATTAAAAAAGGCTTATAAGGACTAGTTTATCTGCCTTTTTTATAATAAACTTATATATTGAAATTTAAAGGAAGAATATATATAGGTAGGGTTATTAAGCTATTATAAGTATTAAGAGTATTATAGACTTAGTGCTTTATAAGACTATGCCTTACTTTATTTATTACTTTTTAAAGTATTTTAGCTCTTTAAGTAACTATAAAGCTTAAGAGGGAATTATTTATTATTCTTAAATAGATTTTAAAGACTAAGAAGGTAGGGATAAGGCTATTTAGACTAGTAGAGTTATTAACTACTTTAATAGCTATTTAGAGCATTTGCTTTTTTAGGAGCAGACTATTAGCTTTAGTCTTAATAATATTATATACTTTGTAAAAAAGGGTATAATATTGCTTAAGTTTTCTAATACTATTATAAGCCTTAACAGGGACTTTATTAATATTAATTAATAATAGTTAAGCTAAATGCCTAAATTTACTAAAAGTAAAGTTTCTTTTAGTATTATAAACTATTTAGTTTAAGGGTTTAAGATATATATTAATTTAGTACTCTTTAAGGGTATTCTAGATATCTTAAGCTTTTTATTATTAGGATTTAAGAAAGCAGGTAGCTTAAAATAATATTACTAAATTTATAATATATAAGACTAGCTTTTTATTAATTTATATAATATTAATAAGAACCTTACAGTTAAATTTAATATTATCTTTAAAAGTAAATTTAAATCTACTGAAAGCTTTTATTTTTATCTGGTATTAATAGTAAGCATATATAATTTTCCTTATATTAGCCTTATTAAATTCTTTACTAGCCTTAGTAAGAAGATTATTTAATTAGTTAATTAATAAAGAACTAAATTAGTAATAAAGTTAATGGATTTTGGTTTTAAAAAGCATAAAAATAGCAGGTTCTTAAGAACTAGCTATTTACTAAGAATATCTTTATTTTCTGATAATAAGTACCTTTTTATCTTTTTAAATTAAAAGATTATTAAGATTATTAAGTTTAATAACTATTTTATCTATATTTATAATAAAATATAAAAACAATATAGCACTATTAAGTATATAAAAAGGTATTATACTAAAAATTATTAAAAGCTTTAAAATACTAATTAAAGTTATAATACTAGCTCTAAAGGTAATAGTTCTTTAGTTAAAAAAATACTTAATTATAAGGTTCTTTATAATTTTTATTAAAGTATTAACTTAGCCTTAGCTAATAGTTAAAATTCTTAATACTTCTATATTTAGAAGTATACTATAAAATATATCTACTATATATCTTATATTTATAAGATATATATATTATTAAGGTGTTTTATTAGTATTATAATTATAAGGGTTCTTAAGAAATAAAGTATATTTAAAAGCATTATTTTATAAGAAGTTTATAGTTAATACTAAAAAGAGTAGGGGATTTAGTGCTTATATAAAGAATACTATAAATAAGAGAGTATTATAAGCCTTTTTATTATTTAGTTCTTTTTTTTTATTAGTAGTAAGGAAAGTAGTAATTTAAGCGGCTTTTTTATGCTTATTCTTACTATTATTATTATTAGTAGTAAGTTAAGCTATTTTACCCTTATAAGCCTATAGGAATATATAGTATTAGTATTTAAAAGGTAGTTTTTAGTATTTTTTATTATTTTACTAAGGTACCTTTACTTTCTTCTGCCTAAAGATAGGATAATTAGTTAATTAGTATTTTTCTCTATAATATATAAAGTATTTCTTTAAGCTTACTCTAGCTTAAGATTTTTTATAATATATAGCTTATAAATAGCATTAGTTTATAAACATTATTATATTAGTATTTTAGTTTATAAACTAGGTAATAAGGGTATTATTATTAGTAGTTATTAGTAACTAACTTATAAAGGTTAATAGTATGTCTATTGCTAAGAGGTAATTTTAAAAATTACTAATAAATCCTTTAAAGGTTAGTATATTCCTAAATTTAGTATTATAAAAATTGTTATTATTTTCTATTACTTATTATACTTAATAAAAAAGGATTGTATTTTACTTAAGAGGGTTATAAAGGCTATTAAATATTTTTATAAGTTAGTTAAGAAGAATTTCTAAGTATTCTAACTTATTCTTTATTAAATGTTTTATAATAATATAATAAAGGCATAGGTTAGTAAATTATATTTTATAAAAGCTTTTATTTTTAGGTATTTTAAAGTAATTCCTAATATTCTAAGTTATTTCTTTAAATAAAATTATCTTTACTTTAAAGTATTTAAGAAAGTATATATAGGCTTTACCTTAAAATATAATAAGAAAGGCTTTTAAGTAAAATAAGGGAGAAACTCCTGCTTAAGAATATTTCTCTTTAAAATATAATAACTTTTTATTAATAAAGTTATATACTTTTTTAGAATATTATTCCTTTTTTTAGTAAAGTCTTTTAAGAGTATTAAGGGCTTTTTAATTACTATTAGAAAGTATTCTAGTTAGGATTTGTAGTTTTAGTAAAAGGTCTTTAGTTAAATAAAAATCTTTATTATTAAAATCCTTATTATTAGAAAATTCTAGTTATTAAGTTTCTTTTCCTTTCCTAGTTACTTTTTTTAGTAAAGGTTTATAATCTATATTAGGGTTAATATTTAAGATATTAATAATAATGGTTTTACAGGGTACGATATGCTGCAGCAATAACGCGCGGGGGGGGGTTAAAAAAGGTCTGATTTTTATATAATTTTTACTAAAGGGAAAAAGAGAGGGATAATATAGAAGTATAGTGTTGTAGCCATAGTACTACCCTAGGTTATATAATATAGTAATCCAGCTAATTAGGGCACGCGCATTGTGTATATAACCTATAATTCCCGGTTACTATTATGTATCCCTTCCATCCTCCAGACAAGCGATTCTAATACTCACAAACTCTCTTTTTTTATTAAAAAAGAGAAATCGCTTAAAAACACGTAAAAAATCCGTAAAAATCAACAAATAAGTAAAAATCAATAACGTTATAATATATAAGGAATGTTACCTAAATAAATAACTTTTCCTTAGTTTAAAGCATTCTTAAAGTCCCTTAATTAATTGCATTTAGATTTATTAAATTTAAACTCTTTATTACATGCTTAATTTCTCCTAAGCAGCTTTAGCTTTAACGCTTAACACTAGTCTTTTTACCTAACCTTCTACTTAGATTTAAGCCTTATTCTTAGTTATAAAGATCTTAAGACTTTAATTTAGAGAGGCTTTTATTATTATATTAGTAAGGTTATTATAGCTATTTATTTATTAGATTTCTATAATTTCCCTTTACTTATATAACTATTATAATGCTATAATATTAATTATAAGCCTTTTCTCTTTTATAGTGCCTAATTTAATAATATACTTATATAATAAAAAAGAGTTAGTATATATTATAATTAGAATATTTAGCTTATTTAATTAATTAGTAATAATTCTTAAAGTTATACTTATTATATAAGTAATATTAACTCTTTAAACTATTTTATATAGCTTTAATACTAAGGTGCTTTTTATAACTCTTTTAGATTTTATAGAGCTATAGGTTATAATATTACCTATAAGCATAAATTCGGAGGCATTAATGTTCTTTTCCTTATTACTAAGAATAATTATATAGCTAAGCTATAAGCTAAGGTCTTTATTATTAGTAAAGGAGCTATTAATAAAAACATAAAGGGAGGTATTTTTTAGTAAGAGAGGTATATAGTAAAGTCTATAAGTCTAAATATTAATTTACTACTTAAGCCTCTTGTTAAACTTTGTTATATTATTAGGTTTTAGTTATTAACTTTAGGTAGTAATAGAAAAATTATTATTATTCATATACGCTAGGTAGCTAGAGCGACTAACTAGTCCATTAACTAACTTCTTAATATAGGAAAAACCCTAAAATAGGGGAGAAAACCTATATTTTTCTATATAGCTCCTGCTAAGCCTTTGGTATAGAGTCTTTATTGTTTCTAACCATTAGTATAAGATATCTGCTAGTTCCCCAGAACTATAGATAATAACAGAAGTATAATTATGCTTTATATAAAAGGTTAGTATATTAGTAAAAACCCCTTATAAGCACCTCCCCTCCTAGTCCGGCTCTTCCTCCTCCATCCTATTATTTTCGTTGCCTCTGGTCCCTTTCTTAGCCTTATTATTATATATCTGCTATACCTTACTAAGCTCCTCTACTAACCTATATTACTAAAGTCGCCTAGTCAAAAGCACTTACTTTATAATATTTAGTGCTAGCTTCTTATTATTAAGCGCTGCCCTAAGTTCCTGCAGATTTCTTATTATAGGCACTACTAGAATCGGTCTTAAATAGTTATATTCTAGGCATGACAGGATAAGGTAGTAAATATCCTTATCTCCTCCCTAGTATTAACATATTAGTAAAGTTACCTTAGGCACTTATTTATTATAAAGGAAGGTATTTAGCCTTATTTTTTCTATTTAAAGCTATATTAGGGCTATAGATTTATGCTTAAGCAGGCTATTATAGAGCTTTACTATCTTTTTTATGCTCTTAAAGTTAGGTTCCTTATCTACTATTATTACTTTTGCCTATTCTCTTCTCACTTAAGCCTTATACCTTTACTATATCCACTATTTTTCCCACTCCCTCTCTAATTTCTATCTGGCTGTAAGGCTGCTAGAGAGGGGGGGGGGGGCATCAGGAAACGCCTTATAGTGGTTATATTAGCGGCCTCTTCCTTAGCATCATAGCTATAATGCTATTAAATTACATGCTTATTATATCTTCTTGCTTATGCTACTATCCTTAAGTCTTTAGTGGAATTATTACTTAATATAATTAAGGTACAGATCTATTAGCAGTACTGCTGCTTCTGTCTCTAAGAGTATTACTAATATCGCCTTATATGCCCCTATAACCTGCCTTAAGCATTTAATCTGTTTCCTTATAAAGGCCTTTACTACCCCCTGTGCTACCCTTTCTAACTTACTGCGGGTGTGGTATATCCCGGCTTTATAGGCTATTATGCTTCTTATTACCTGTATATAAAGGGATCTTACACACTTTAGTTAGCATCCCTATGTAAACACAGCTAGTATTATAAGTGCTAACTTCTGCTATAATAACTTAGTATTTACCTTCTCTATATAGGTTAACTAATAAAGCTTCTAGTAAATTTAAACCCTTAGGAATTATGCTAATTAAATCAGTTATATTATTATTCTTTTAAGTCAGATTATTATTATAATTGCCTGCCTTTTCCTTATAAAGTATATTAGCTTACTCTTCTCTAGGTTAAACCTTAGCTTATACTCCTTTAACTACTCCTTATATATTCTTTAGGCTCTTTTTAGTTATACTTTAGTTTTCTTTGCTGTTTTTTTATATACTATAATATTTGTATTATTTAAGAACCCTAGTGTTAATATTAATTCTACCTCTGCTAATCTTTAATATAGTAGTATAATATAGAGCAGGAAGAGAATAGGAGACGCTAGTAACCCTTATAGAACCCCTGTAGTAACTTGGATTTCCTTAGTAATACGTCCGTTAAACGCTAATTATACTCTTTTTCTTAATATAAAGCCCTATGCCTATTTGGCTATTTACCCTAGCAATCCTAACTCCTTTATAGTATAGTATAATTATTTATAGCTAATAGTATTAAATGCCCTAGTAATATCCAGCTATAATAATAATACTATTCCCTAATAATGCTATACTATCTTTATAACCTCTTTTAGTATACTTAGTGCTATCTCTATTAACCTGCCAGCCCTATTACTTATCTGTATATTTAGTAGTATATAGCCTTCCTTTGCTATATTAGTAATTCTCCTTATAATAGCTCCTTTAATTACTTTGCCTATTATATTTAATAGTAATATTAGCCTCTACCCCCCTAGTCTGCCTAACTCCTTAGGGGTCTTCTTAGGTTTATATAGAACTATTACCTTTACTTATTAGAAGGAGGCTAGATAATATCCTAAACTATAGTAAGTATTTATAAGGCATGTTAAATATAATATTAAGGCCGCTTTATATAGCTTAAGGAAACCTATTAGTAGCTTATCCGGCCCTAAGGCTTTTTAACTTACTATATTTTTTATAATCTCTTTAATTTCCTTCTTTATAAACACAGGAACTACCTAATTATTATTATAATATCTTATTCCCTTCTCTACCTCTAGACCTAAAGCTCTAGCTGTAAATAAAGGGAAGAACCTTTCTATAAATGCCCTTACCTTACCCTTATATATAACCTTTACTATCTCCTCCCTGCTATTATCTCCTAGCTAGATTAGTAGTAGGACCTGTTGCCTTTTAGGAGGAAGTCTACTTTATAGCTAGGCCTAATGCTCTAGGGTCTAAAGACTCCCTTTAGACCTGGATAACTTGCTAACTGCCTATTACTAGCTGCTTTTCTACTCCTTTAAGATAATATAATTCTGTTTTTTTATAGCTTTTATTAAGGCCTGCTATACTTCTTATGTTTATTATTACTACTACTGCTTATTAATATATCTTGCCTTTACTATTACGTTCCTTACCCTTTTATTTTACTAAGGCTGTGGTTTATTATGCCCTTAAGGTTACTTAAGTGCTGCTATATTAGCTATCTCTGTAAGCTGTTAGGTAAGCTACTATATATAGTTATTAATTTCTTGCCAGTTATATAGCAAAAGCTTTAACCCCTTTTTTTTAAGCCTGTTTAAAGCCTTTGCTATAATAAGGTTCTTATCTGCTGTCCTTTAACCCCGGACTAACCCTGGGCTATTACTTAATTCCTTATTTGTCCTAATGCTAATAAGCTGGGGTATATGGTCGGATTTGGCGATTTCTACTAGCCTAATGAATTTAATACTAACGTTATAGGTGGTCTATGTATGGTTAATAGTGCTATTCCTGCTGCTATATTCTCTTTTTATTACTTCCCTAAACAGCATAGCTAGGCTAAGTTACTACCTTATTATAAATTTTAATATCTTATTATACCCTAAAGATGTTTAGCTAAATCTGTCCTATAAAGGGTAATATTAGTTAAAGTCCCCTATAAACACACTCTAGCCCTTTACCTAGGTATTAGTAAAGTATTATAAAGGCATCTGCTACTCCCTTTTATAAGCTAGGAAATAAATATTATATACCTTTACTTTATATAGCTTAATACTATATTAATCCTTCTTTTTCCTTATAGTTTAAAGTCCTGTCTTAACCTTTTAGTATATATAAATTACTATTCTTCTGCTATATATTGCTAATATATAGTATTCCTAAGATAGATTTAGCGGTATATTATTATAGCCTCCTGGTTTTTAGATAGCTATTACCTTAGGGCTAATATTATACCCTAACACTAAATATACTAAATTGCTTTTCTTCTGTGTATTCTAGTATATAACCTTAATTATATACTCTATTATATGCTTTAGAGCACCCTAGTTAGGCTGGCTTTGGTATTGTTTAGCCCTTTAGTTAGTTATAAAAAGGCTAGTATTATGCCTTTCTCTACTAGTCTTTATTGTCCTAATCTTAGCTTATAGGTTTGTCTTATAAAAGGGCTCCTTAGTTATATGCTCCTTCCTCTTAGCTGCCTCTCTGTTAGTCCCCTAGTTTCTTCTCCCTAATAACCATTGCCTATAGTAGCCATTGCAACCTCTGACTAATGGTTGCAGAAGAACAGTAGCCTTATAGCATAAGCCTCCCTGGCCTGCTGCTATCTCTTATTGCTTACTAAGCATAGTTAAGACTATACTAGATATGCCCCTATATAATTTAAGTATCTTTTTTATACCTTACCTGTTAATATTAGGTAAGTCCTCTCTTCCTTAGGGTATTTTCTGGTAGCATACCTACTATATCTTACTTCCTTCTTATAGTATTTAGTAATATATCTAATCTTATAGCAGTTATAATATTGCTTTAAGTAGATTATCTTGTTATATAGCTTAGCATTAAAAATCTCTGCTTAGTATACTATTTCCCTATGGCATAGTTAGTTTGCTACCTTAGTGCCCTTAATACTAACCACTAATAGTGCCCTTATTATTATTTCCCTTAGCTTTTATATTATTATCTTTGCTATATTTAATCTATTCTCTTTTTTAATATTCTTCCTTATATCCTTAATTATAATATGGTTTGTTAATTATATTAGGAATTCCTTAATAATTACACTAAATATCTTCCTATTTACTTCTGCCTTAAGTCTAAAGGTAACTCCTACCTAGGCTGTGTTTTCCTTCTATTTCCTCCCTGCTTCTGTAAATATAATAACTATGTCTCTGCTTTATAATTAGCATGCTACTACTGCCTCCTCTATACTAATAGCGCTGTTTACTACCTTTATAATCTCTTTTAGTAATCTGTTTCTAACTGCCTTATTAATAGTACTTCCCTTTACTAGTGCTTTCTAGTAATAGTAGGCTGGTATTACTATACCCTCTGTTTAGGCTAAAGGTATTATTATATTCTGCCTTATAACTTTATAAGCTATAATATTTACTTAAGTCCCCCTAACTACTAATTTAGTCCTAGAAACAGCCTTTATTACCTTCTTAACTACCTTCTTAACTGTGGTTTTTACTTTACTACTAACTGCTTTTATAATTAAGGCCTGTAAGCCTTTTATATTAGTTCTTACTTAGGCTATCTCCCTTTCTGCATTTATAGTAATTTATATAAAAGTTCTAATAAAAGCTTATACTTCTATTATTTCTGCCTTTAAAATAACTTTTATTATTAACTCCTTTAGTAATTTTATTTTATTCTTTAGTTTTTTTTATACTACTATTACTTTAGAATTCTCTTCTTAATATTATATTTCTTCCTAAGTAGTGCCTTATTCTTTATTAGTTATAGATCTATATAAAAATTTATTAATTATTATACCCCTTATACTACTTACTCCCCTTATATAATACACTATTACTAAGGGGGGTAATTAATAATAAGAAATCTAATTCTATGCTTCTTTTTTGTTTTAGGCGTAATACCGCGTCGTATCCGCGGTGTTGTCGACTTTTTTCTATTTACAGAAAAAGTTATATCTCTAGTAAGAATAAGATAGCATAGCCAGTGGCCGTCTTCTGCTTGTAATAGAAAAATTATAAGAAGCTTTAAGTTAGCAGATAAGGGCAATATATATACCTTAAGCCCTCTGCTTAATATATTAAGCTTGATTATTCTAGTTAACTTTTAACAGCTTCTTTTTTTATGCCTTTTATTATAGGAAAAAGGTGTTATTATTAGCTTTGCTTAAATTGCAACTATTAAACATTAACAGTATTGATTTCTCTAGGCATTACTTTAGCTTTACAAGAAATCCGGCATTTTTTAACTTAACTTCTTTATAATTAAAGAATTTAGTATTACTAAGGCCTAATATATCATTAGTTTGCATTCTAATAAGTCTAAAATAAAAGGTTTCTTTAAAGAAATAAGTAAATATAAGTTATAGGTAAAAGTAATTATTTGGAGTTTCTAATAATAATAATTAAAATATATTAACTACTAATGCATGCTAGCTTTTATAATTCTATATAGTAGCTTTATTATAACTATAATAATATCTAGTGGGTAGAGGTATATAATCTGTGCTAGAAGCTTTATAAGAATTATACAATTAAGCTTTATTTATAACTATATATATGCTTAGGTAATATCCCTTAACTAAGCCATAATGCCTTCTTTTTTTAATAATAAAGCAAGAGTAATAATAAGCCTCTAACTAGCTCTTTAAATTATTGGGGACTATATAAGAATAACCTCTTTCTTATAATTACTATAGCCTTAAATAATATATTATGATTTTTTATATAGGGAATTAGTTGCTTTGCTTTTAATCTTATATATTATTTATAAACTAAAGAGTCTCTTACTTTTATACTTTTAAGGGTTAAATTAAATAAATTTAAATATATTTCTTATTAGTAGAGTATTAATCTTAGCCTTGTTAGAGAGTTTAAATAGTTCTCTAGGTATAGTTATCTTTCCTTATATATAAAGGTTAATTATAAGTTAAAAATCAGCCTTTTCTTTCTTTATAAGGAAAGCTTTTAGTTAAGGGTATTTCTAAGGTCTTTTATAGCCTCTTTATAGTGGATTTATAGGGTTATTAGAAGGAGTCTTATAAATAATTTTATTAGTCTTAAGGTTTTTTTAGTCTAGGTTATTTAGGTATAGGCCTTGCCCTTTTTAGGAAGTTAAAGCTATTTTTATAGCTTCTTTATTTTAAGCTTAGTTATCTTTATAAGAAGTCTCTGCTTTTAGTAAAGTAATATATAGTTTAATAATTATAAATTAAAACTTTATAAGGCTATAAGGCATCTTAATAATATAAATCTCTCCTTCTATTAAAAAAAGCTTATATAGGCTAGTTTATTTACGTTTCTTATAATAAACTTATATATTAGAGTTTAAAGAAAGATTATATATTAGCAGGGTTATTAAGCTATTTTAAGTATTAAGGGAATTATTAACTTAATGCCTTATAAGACTATGCCTTGCTTTATTTATTACTTTTTAAAGTATCTTAGCTTTTTAAGTAACTATAAGGCTTAGGGGGGAATTATTTATTATCCTTAGATATATTTTAAAGACTAAAAGGGTTAGAATAAGGCTATTTAGGCTAGCAGAGTTGTTAACTACTTTAATAGCTATTTAAAGTATTTCCTCTTTTAAGAAAAAACTATAAGCTTTAGTCTTAATAATATTATATACTCTTTAAAGAAGGGCTTAATATTACTTAAGTTTTTTAATATTATTATATGCTTTAATAAGGACTTTGTTAATGTTAATTAATAATAGTTAAGCTAAATACCTAAATTTACTAAAAGCAAAGTTTCTTTTAGTATTATAGACTATTTAGTTTAGAGGTCTAAGGTATATATTAATTTAATATTTCTTAAGGGCATTTTAAATATCTTAAGCTTTTTATTATTAGGGTTTAAGAAAGTAAGTAGCTTAAAATAAAGTTATTAAGTTAATAATATAAAGGACAGGCTTCTTATTAATTTATATAATATTAATAAGGACCTTATAGTTAAATTTAAGATTATCTTTAAGAGTAAACTTAAATCTACTTAAAGCCTTAGTGTTTATCTAGTATTAGTAATAGGCATATGTGATTTTTCCTATATTAGCTTTATTAAAATCTTCACTAGCCTTAGTAAGAAGGTTATGTAATTAGTTAATTAAAGAGTAGCTAAATTAATAATAATGTTAGTAAATTTCTACTTTTAAGAGCATAAAGACAGCAGGTTCTTAGAAACTAATTATTTACTAAGGATATCCTTATTTCTAAATAATAAGTACTTTCTTTTCTCCTTAAATAAAAAGGTTCTTAAGATTATTAAGCTTAATACCTATTTTATTTATATTTATAATAAAATATAGAAAAAGTATAGTACTATTAAGAATATAAAAAGAAATTATACTAAAGATTATAGGAAGTTTTAAAATGCCATTTAAGGTTGCATTTCTGGTACTAAAGTTAATAGTTCTTTAGTTAGAAGAAGGCTTAATTATAAGGTCTGTTATAAAGCATATTAAGGCTTTAACTTAACCTTAGCTAGCAGTTAAAATTCCAGCTGCTTTAGTATTTAAGAGGATACCATAAAACGTTTCTATAGTATATTATAAATCTATAAGAAATACCTGCTTTTATGCCGTTTTATTAGTATTATAGTCATAAGGGTCTTTAATAAATAACGCGTGTTTAAAGGCATTATCTTATAAGAAATTTATAGTTAAGGCAAAAAAAAGAGGGAGATTAGGTGCTTATATAAAGAAAGTTATAAACATAAGGGTTTCTTATACTTCTTTATTGCTTTATACCTTTTCTTCTTTAAAGGCAATAAATACTGCATTCTAGGCAGCCTTTTTATATTTATTCTCATCCCTGCTATCTAAGGGTAATAACTTTTCATCTTTACCTTTAAATACTTATAAAAATATATAAAATTAGTATTTAGAAGGAGGGGATTTATACCTTTAGTTACTTTATTATATTTCTTTTACTTTCTTTTGTTTAGAAATAGAATAGTTAGTTAACTAATATCCTTCTTTATAATAAATAAAGTATTTCTTAGATCTAGCTTTATTTTAAGGTTAAAAAGCTTATAAATATTATTAGTTAGTAAATAAGATTATATTAGTACTTAGGGTAGTGTTTTGAGGTTAGTACTTGCTTTTTCTTATAATTTATTAGCTTATAAATGATTTTAAAACAGGTTTTATTATATCCTTTATTATAAGGTAGTAGTAAATATTACTAACTATGCCTTTATAAGTATTGGTTTAGATGTAGGTTATTTAGTTAAATTTAGAGCTATCTTAAATAAATATCTCTAGTTAGTGCCTAAGGATTATATCTTTCTTAAAGAGAGGGTAAAGATTATTAAATAGGTTTAAGAGCTATTAAATTATTAATTCTAAATATTTAAGTTTAGTTTTTATTAGATTTTCAGCTATAATATAATAAAACTTTATCTCTTAAAATTATATTTAGTAGAATTTTTAATTTTCTTTAGTCTTAAAGTTTTTTTTATTTACTTAGTTATTATATTAAATAAAATAAGTCTTTTACTAAATTTCTTAAGGTAATACTTATAGGCATTACTTATAAGTATTATTAATAGTATAAACAGGTATAACTTAGGTAAAATTCCTTATGCTATATAAATATCCTTAAAGATTAAGACTTTAGAATATATAAAGTTAAAAAGTGCTTTAAAATACTTGTTTTTTTTATTATAAACTCTAGTAAGAGAGTTTAAGGCTTTTTAGTCTATATTAGTAATTTCCTTTAATATAGTTTATTATTCTAAGAGAGAGGGGATTATTATTTTTATTATTATTTCTTTAGTAAAAGGGTTAAAAGGGTTAGGGTAAGGTGAGGTTATTATTAATATTAATGTGTTAATAGTGTTATTTCCTGTTAAGAGCTTTTTATTAGGAAAGAAGACAGAATTATTTATACTAACTAAATCAGCAAGTACTTAGTTAATTAGTCTTTATAATGCTTCTTATATATTAATCCCTTAATTTCAAAGGATATCTTAAAGTACTTATTAGACCTTAGGGGTAATCTTCCTAAAAATATTAGCATTTTATCCTTTAAAGTCTTCTTAATATATAAACAAAAACCTAATACCTTACTAGTTACTAGATTTATATTATTATTATTATTATTATTATTTATGTACGCTAGGTAGCTAGAGCCACTAACTAGTTCATCAACTAACTTCTTAATATAGGAAAAACCCTAAAATAGGGGAGAAAACCCATATTCTTCTATATAGCTCCCGCTAAGCCTCTAATATAGAGTCTTTATTATTTCTAACTATTAGTATAAGATATCTGCTAGTTCCCCAGAACTGCAGACAATAACAGAAGTATGGTTATGCTTTATATAAAAGGTTAGTATGTTAGTAAAAACCCCCTATAAGCACCTCCCCTCCTAGTCCGGCTCTTCCTCCTCTATCCTATTGTTTTCATTGCCTTTAGTCCCTTTCTTAGCCTTGTTATTGCGTATCTACTATGCCTTACTAAGCTCCTCCGCTAACCTGTACTGCTAAAGTCGCCTAGTTAAAAGCACCCACTTTATAATATTTAGTGCTAGCTTCTTATTATTAAGCGCTGCCCTGAGTTCCCGCGGATCTCTTATTATAGGTACCGCTGGAATCAGTCTTAAATAGTTATATTCTAGGTATGACAGGATAAGGTAGTAGATATCCTTGTCTCCTCCCTAGTATTGGCATATTAGTAAAGTTACCTCGGGCACCTGTCTGTTATAAAGGAAGGCATTTAGCCTTATTTTTTCCGTTTAAAGCTGAACTAGGGCCGCAGATTCATGCTTAAGCAGGCTATTATAGAGCTTTGCTATCTTTTTTATGCTTTTAAAGTTAGGTTCCTTGTCTGCTGCTATTGCTTTTACCCATCCTCTTCTCACCTAAGCCTCATGCCTCTGCCGGATCCACTGTTTTTCCCACTCCCTTTCTAATTCCTATCTAGCTATAAGGCTGCCAGGGAGGGGGGGGGGGGCATTAGGAAACGCCTCATAGCGATTATGTCAGCGGCCTCTTCCTTAGCGTCGTAGCTGCAATGCTATTAAATTACAGGCCTGCCGTATCTTTTTGCCTATGCTACTATCCTTAAGTCTTTAGTGGAATCGTTATTTAATGTAATTAAGGTACAGATCCACCGGCAGCACTACTGCTTCTATCTCTAAGAGTGTTACTAGCGTCGCCTTATACGCCCTTATAACCTGCCTTAAGCATTTATTCTGTTCCCTTATAAATGCCTTTACTACCCCCTATGCTACCCCTTTTGGCTTGCTATAGATATAGTATATCCCAGCTCTATAGGCTATTATGCTTTATATTACTTACATATAAAGGGATCTTGCACACTTTAGTCGGCATCCCTATGTAGACATAGCCAGCGCTGTGAGCGCTAATTTCTACTATAATAATTTGGCATTTACCTTCTTTATATAGGTTAACTAACAAAGCTTCTAGTGAATCCAAACCCCTAGGAATCGCGCTGATTATGTCGGTTATATTATTGCTCTTCTAAGTTAGATTATTGTTATAATCACCTGCCTTTTCCTTATAAAGTGTATTAGCTTGCTCTTTTCTGGGTTAAACCTTAGCCTATACTCCTTTAACCACTCCTTACATATTCTCTAGGCTCTTTCTAGTTATACTTTTGTCTTCTCTGCTGTTTTTCTATATGCTATAATGTTTATATTATCTAAGAACCCTAATGTTAATATTAATTCCGCCGCTACTAGTCTTTAATATAGTGGCGTGATATAGAGCAGGAAGAGGATAGGAGACACTGGCAACCCTTGCGGAACCCCTGTAGTGACTTGGATTTCCTTAGTAATACGTCCGTTAAATGCTAATTATGCTCTCCTTTCTAACGTAAAGCCCTGTGCCTATCTAGCTATTTACCCTAGCAGTCCTAACTCCTTTATAGTGCAGATTAATCGTTTATAGTTAATAGTGTTAAACGCCCTGGTGATATCCAGCTATAGTAATAATACTATCCCCTAGTAATGCCACGCTGTTCTCACGACCTCTTTTAGCATGCTTAGTGCTATTTCTGTTAATCTGCCAGCCTTATTGCCTATTTATATGTCTGGTAGTATATAGCCTTCCTTTACTGTAATAGTAATCCTCCTTATAATAGCTCCCTTAATTACTTTACCTATTGTATTTAACAGTAATATCGGCCTCTACCCCCCCGGTCTGCCTAACTCCTTAGGGGACTTCCTAGGTTTGCGTAAAACTACTACCTTTGCTCGTTAGAAGGAGGCCGGATGATATCCTAAGCCGTAGCAAGCATTTGCAAGGCGTATTAAACACAATATTAGGGCCGCTCTGTATAGCTTAAGGAAACCTATTAGCAGCTTGTCCAGTCCTAGGGCTTTCTAACTTGCTATATTCTTTATAACCTTTTTAATTTCCTCCTCTGTAAACACAGGAACTGCCTGATTATTGTTATAGTATCTTATTCCCTCCTCTGCCTCTGGACCTAAAGCCCTAGCTGCGGATGGAGGGAAGAACCTCTCTGTAAATGCCCTTGCCTTACCCTTATATATAACCTTTACTATCTCCTCCCTGCTGTTATCTCCTAGCCGGGTTAGTGGTAGGACCTGTTGCCTTTTAAGAGGAAGTCCACTCTATAGCCAGGCCTAACGCTCTAGGGTCTAAAGACTTCCTTTAGACCTGGATAACTCACTAACTGCCTGTTGCTAGCTACTTCTCTTCTCCTCTAAGATAACATAATCCTGTTTTTTTATAGCTTCTGTTAAGGCCTGCCACGCTTCCTACGTCTGTTGTTGCTGCTACTGCCTATTAGCACATCTTGCCTCTATTATTACGTCCCTTACCCTTTTATTCCACTAAGGCTGTAGTTTGCTATGCCCTTAAGATCACTTAGGTGCTGCTGTATTAGCTATCTCTGTAAGCTATTAGGTAAGCTACTGCGTATAGTTATTAATTTCTTGCTAGTTATACAGCGGAAGCTCTAACCTCTTCTTTTTAAGCCTGTTTAAAGCCTTTGCTATAATAAGGTTCTCGTCCGCTGTCCTCTAACCCCGGACTAACCCTGGGCTGTTGCTTAATTCCTTGTTTGTCCTAATGCTAATAAGCTGGGGCACATGGTCAGATCCGGCGATTTCCACTGGCCTAATGAATTCGACACTAACGTTGTAGGTGGTCTATATATGGTTAATAGTGCTGTCCCTGCTGCTATGTTCTCTCCTTGTTACTTTCCTAAACGGCGTAGCTAGGCCAAGTTGCCACCTTGTTATAAATTCTAATATCTTATTATACCCTGGAGATATTTAGCTAAATCTGTCCTACAAGGGGTAATATTAGTTAAAGTCCCCTATAAACACACTCTGGCCCTTTGCCTAGGTATTAGCAAAGTGTTATAAAGGCGTCTGCCACTCCCTTTTATAAGCCGGGGAGTAGATATTATATATCTCTACTTTATATAGCTTAACACTATACTAATCCTCCCCCCTCCCTATAGTCTAAAGTCCTATCTTAACCTTCTAGTGTATATAAATCACTGTTCTTCCGCTGTATATTGCTAATATATAGTGTCCCTAAGATGGATTTAGCGGTATACTGTTATAGCCTCCTGGTTCCTAGATAGCTATCACCTTAGGGCTGACGTTATGCCCTAACACCAGATGTATTAGATTGCTTTTCTTCCGTGTATTCCAGTATATAACCTTAATTATGTACTCTATTATGTGCTTTAGAGCACCCTGGTTAGGCTGGCTCTGGTATTGTTTAGCCCTCTAGTTAGCTATAAAAAGGCTAGTATTATGCCTTTCTCTGCCGGTCTCTGTTATCCTAATCTTAGCTTATAGGTTTGTCTTATAGAAGGGCCCCTTAGTTATATGCTCCTTCCTCTTAGCTATCTCTCTGTTAGTCCCTTGGTTTCTTCTCCCTAATGGCCCTTGCCTGTAGTAGCTGTTGCAACCTCTGACTAATAGTTACAGAAGAACAGCGGCCTTATGGCATAAGCCTTCCTGGCCTGCTGCTATCTCTTATTGCTTACTAAGCATAGTTAAGACTATGCTAGATATGCCCCTGTATAATTTAGGCATCTCTCCTATACCTTACCTGTTAACATCGGGCAAGTCCTCTCTCCCTTAGGGTGTTTTCTAGCAGCATATCTGCCGCATCTTGCTTCCTCCTTATAGTATCTAGTAATATATCTAATCTTATAGTAGTTATAATATTGCTTTAGGTGGATCATCTTGTTATATAGCTTAGCGTTGAAAATCTCTGCTTAGTATACTATTCCCCCATGGTATAGTCGGTTCGCTGCCTTAGTGCCCTTAATACTAACTACTAATGGTGCCCTTATTGCTATTCCTCTTGGCTTCTGTACTGTTATCTTTACTATATTTAATCCATTCTCCTTTTTAATATTCTTCCTTATATCCTTAATTACAATATGGTTCGTTAATTGTGTTAGGAATCCCTTAATAATTACACTAAACATCTTCCTGTTTACTTCCGCCTTAGGTCCAAAGGCAACTCCTACCCAGGCCATGTTTTCCTTCTATTTCCTCCCTACTTTTATAAACATAATAACTATATCTCTACTCTATAATCAGCATACTGCTACTACCTCCTCCATGCTAATAGCACTGTTTACTGCCTTTATAATCTCTCTTAGCAATCTGTTTCTAATTGCCTTGCTAATAGTGCTTCCCTTTACTAGTGCTTTCCGGTAATAGCAGGCCGGTATCGCCATACCCTCTGTTTAGGCCAAAGGTATTATTATATTCTGCCTTATAACTCCGCAAGCCGTAATATTTGCCTAAGTCCCCCTAACTGCTAATCTAGTCCTATAAACAGCCTCTATTACCTCCTTAACCGCCTTCTTAACCATGGTTTCTACTCTGCTGCTAACTGCTTTTATGATTAAGGCCTGTAGGCCTCCTATGTTAGTTCTTGCTTAGGCTATCTCCCCTCCTATATCTATAGTAATTTATATAAAAGTTCTGATAGAAGCCTACACTTCTGTTATTTCTATCTTTAGAATAACTTTTATTATTAATTCCTTTAGTAATTTTATTTTATTCTTTAGTTTTTCTTATGCTATTATTACTCTGGGATTCTCTCCTTAATATTACATTTCTTCCTAGGTAGTGCCTTGTCCTTTATTAGTTGCGGATCTATATAAAAATTTGTTAATTATTGCACCCCTTACGCTGCTTACTCCCCTTATGTAATGTGCTATTGCTAGGGGGGGTAATTAATAATAAGGAATCCGATTCTATGCTTCTTTTTCGTTTTAGGCGTAATACCGCGTCATATCCGCGGTGTTCCGTAATTCCTCTTTTGGAATCCTGCTATCTCTTGCTAAGCATCTAGATTTATATTAGTTAATATAATAGGTAAATTTATTATAAAGTTCAGAAGTTATAGCTTTTTTAGGGTTAATTTCTTTATTAGCTTTAGCTTATTTCTTTATAAAGTATTTAAAATACTTTTAGAGTATTATAAAAAGGTAGTCTTAAATAGGTTAGTTAGCTTTAGTAGTAGAAGTTAAAGCTATTTTTAGTGTTTTTTCTATAATAAATAGCAAAGAAGATACTTTAATTATAAACTAGTAGTAAATTAATAATAAGGAGTAAATTCTATAAAGAAACTTCTTAATAATTATAAATAAGTAGCAAAAGTTAATAATAATAGAAAAAGTTGCTTTTAGGTAGCACAAACAACGGATTCTACGCAATTAAGTAAATAAGTGTATTATATTAGAAGTTTGTCTCTTCTGTTAATTCCTAGCCAATTTATAGTTATAATAACTACTGATTAATAATGGTTTCACAGGGTACAATATGCTGCAGCAATAATACGCAGGGGGGGTTAAAAAAGGTCTGATTTCTATATAATTTTTACTAAAGGGAAAAAAGGGTGATAATATAAAAGTATAGTATTATAGCTATAGTACTGCCCTAGGTCATATAATATAGTAATCCAGCCAATTAGGGCACGCATATTGTGTGTATGACCTACAATTCCCAGTTACTATTGTGTATCCCTTCCATCCTCCAGACGAGCGATTCCAACAAATAAAATCTTTAGAGATATTTAATCTTAATTTTCTAGCTATTTTAATACTATTATTATTAAGATAATTATAAAGGGTATACTTAAGGCTAGTATTACTTTTATTAAAAGCATTCTTAGTTTAATTTTTATAATCTTATTAAAAGTTAATAAGGAGGTTATAGCCTTTTCCTTTATTAAGAATATAATAGTTAATTATATAGGTAATATGGTTATTAATTTATTATTTAGTAGCTGTATTAATATTAATATTTTTAACTAACTTAGTCTAATTTTAGGATAGAATTAGGCAGTATTTATAAAGCTTTTAAGGAAGGGTACTTTTTAGAAATTGTTTTTTATAAATATCCTTTTAAAGCTGTTTATTAAAATTATTTATTTTTCCTTAGCTTAAAGATATTTTAGTATTTTAAGTTAAGCTTTATATTTAGTACTAATTAAAGCAGTTAGTATTAGTTTTTTATAAATAATAATAAAGATCTGGTTTTAATTATAAATAAGTAATAGTTAATAATAAAGGAGAAGATTTATAAGAGTTAAGTTTTTTTATTATTATAAATAAGTAATAAAAGTTAATAATTAAAGAAATAATTCTTTAGTTAGTATAATATTAGAATTTCTTATAGTTATATAAGTAAAAGCATTTAAATAAGTCTCTTCTAAGTATAACCTAGTAAATCTATAGTTATTAGTAACTACTAATTAGTGTTAGTAACGCATAGGTTATATATACTATAATATAAATGTAAGGGGGGGGGGTAATTTAATAATTTATTTATCTATATTCTTAAAAGGGGAAAGAAGCAGGCTATAATATAGAGGTCTGGTATTATAGCTATAGTACAGCCCTAGGTTATATAACCTATAATCCAGCTAATTAGGGTATATGCACTCTATGTGCAACTTATAATTCCTGGTTAATACGGCGTATCCCTTCCATCCTCCATACGAGCGATTCCAACACTTTTACTTATATAACTATAAGAAATTCTAATATTATACTAACTAAAGGATTATTTCTTTAATTATTAACTTTTACTACTTATTTATAATAATAAGAAAACTTAACTCTTATAGATCTTTTTACTTATTATTAACTATTACTTATTTATAATTAAAACTAGATCTTTATTATTATTTATAGAGAATTAACTAATACTAACCGCTTTGATTAGTACTAAACATAAAGCCTAAAACACTAAAATATCTTTAAGCTAAGGAAAAATAAATAATTTTAATAAATAGCTTTAAAAAGATGTTTATAAAAGAGAACTTTTAAAGAGCACCCTTCCTTAAAAACTTTATAAATACTGCTTAATTCTATCCTAAAATAAAACTAAGTTAGTTAAAAATATTAACATTAATACAGCTACTAAATAATAAATTAATAACCGTATTACCTATATAATTAACTATTACATTCTTAACTAAGGAAAAGGGCGCAATTTCCTTATTAACTTCTAAAGGGACTATAAAAATTAAACTAAAAATGCTTTTAATAAAAGTAATACTAACCTTAAGTATATCCTATATAACTATTTTAATAATAATAGTATTAAAACAGCTAGAGGATTAAGATTAAATATCTCTAAAGATCTTATTAATATTTTAAATATTAACCCTAATATAAATTATAAACCTTTACTAGAAAAAGCAATTAAAAAAGGAAAAGAAATTTAATAACTAGAATTTTCTAATAATAAGTGTTAGTAACGCTCAGGTTACAGGTATGCTGCAGCACAACCATAAGGGGGGGGGGTTTAATAATTAATTTATCTATTTTTCTAAAAGAGGGAAAGAAGTAGGCTATAATGCGGAGGTGTAGTGTTATAGCCACGGTATAGCCCCATGTTACATAACCTGTAATCTAGCTAATTAGGGTGCATGCATTCTGTATGCAACCTATAATTCCTGGTCAATGTGGCGTATCCCTTCCATCATCTATACAAGCGATTCTAACACTTGCAAATTCTCTCTTTATTAAAGAAGAGGAATTGCTTTAAAAATGCATAAAACGCCCTAATAATCAGATATTAATAAACAAGTAATAAAGCGAAAAACATCCTTTAAATAAATGACTTTTGTTAGTCTAGGCCGAATGGTTGTAGAGGCAAAGAGTATTGTGGGGGGGGGGGGCCAAAGGGTGTAATTCCCGCGTTCAATCCTACTAAATTAGGCGCTTATAATTGCGTTCGAATTTATTAAATTTAAACTCTTTACTGGGCGCTTAATTTGTTATTAAATTTAGTAGGGAATTAGGACTTTTCTAATCTTTAGCGGCTCTGGCGGCGGCTCCCGTGGCAATTCTTATAATAGGTCTTTTAACCTATCCTTCTACATAAATTTAGACTTCATTTCTTGTTACAAAGGTATTAAGAGCTTTGTTTAGTAAAGCTTTTATTATTATATCCACAGGATTATCATTACTATTAATCCATTATATCTTAGCCACTTCCCTCTTCTTATATAACTGCCTTAAAGCTATAATATTAATTATCAGCCTCTTTTTCTTTGTTGTCCCTAGCTTAATAATATATTTATATAGCAAGAAAAAGTTAGTACATATTATTATTAAAACCTTTAGCTTGTTTAATTAGTCGGTAATAATATTTCAAGTAATGCTTATTATGTAGGTAATGTTAACACCTTAAACCATCCTATATAGCTTAGAAGCTAAGGCACTCCTTATAACTCTCTTAGATTTAATTAAGCTATATGTTATAATATTTCCTCTAAGGGTGAATTCGGAGGTATTATTATCCTTCCTTTTATTACCTAGGATAATTACATAGCCTAGTTAAGAGCTAAGGTCTTTATTATTTATACAAGAACTATTAATAAAGACATAAAGAGCAGCGTTTTTTAGCAAAAGAGGCATATATTAAAGTCCACGGTCTTGATTATTAATTTGCTATTAAAGTCTTTTATTAAGCCTTAAAACATCATTGGATTCCGGTTATTAAACTTAGGCAGTAATGGAAAGATTATAAGATGCTTTAGGTTAACATATTAGAGCAATATATGCTCCTTAGGCTTATTGTTCGACATATTTCGCTCGGTTAGTTAGGTTATTAACTTATAATAGCTTCTTTCCTTATACCTTTTATTATAAAAAAAAGGTATTATTATTAGTCTTACTTAAGATATAACTATTAAACATTAATAGTATTGACATTATTAACCTCTTTTTTGGCTTTATAAGGAATTCAGCATTTTTTAACTCAGCCTCTTTGCAATTAAAAAATTTAGCATTGCTAAGTCCTAAGGTATTATTGGTCTGCATTCTAATAATTCTAAAACATAAGCTTTTACTAGAAGAAATGAGGAGATAAGGGTTATATATAGAGGTCATTATCTTTAGCTTTTAATAATAATGATTAAAGTATATTAACCACTAATGTGTGCTAGCCTCTACTATTCCGTATAGCAGCTTAATTATAACTATAATAACGTCTAGCAGGTATAGGTGTGCAATTTGTGCTAGAAGCTTCGCAAGAATTATGTAATCAAGCTTTATCTGTAACTATACATATGCTTAGGTAATATCCCTTAACTAAGCTATAATGCCTTCTCTTTTTAATAATAGAGCAAGGGCAATAATAAGCCTTTAACTTACTCTTTATATTATTAGGGACTATATAAGAATAACTTCTTTTCCTTAGTCACTATAGCCTTAGATAACATATTATGACTTTTTGTATAGGGAGTTAGTTACCTTACCTTTAACTTCTCTTACTATCCGCAAGCTAAAGAGTCTTTTGCCTTTATGCTTTTATAGGTTAAATTTTATGAATTTAAACATATTCCTAGCTAGTAAAGCATAATTTTCTACTTTATTAGAGAGTTTAAAAGGTTTACTAGGTGTATTGATTTTTCCTTGTATGTAAAGGTTAATTGCAAGTTATAAATCGGCCTTTTCTTTCTTAGTAAGAAAAGCCTCTGCTTAAGGGTTTTTCCGGGGTCTTCCACGTCCTCTTTATGGCAGGGTTATTGCTTTATTAGTCAGATTCTCATGAGTTTTATTAATTTTAGCGTCTTCTTGCCCTTAGCTGTTTAGGCCGTGGCCTTGCATTCCTTAGGAATTTAAGGGTTTATTACCTTAAACCAGGTCTTCCTTATAAGAAGATTTTACTTTTAGTAAGGTTATATATGGTTTAATAACCGTAGACTAAAACTTTATAGGGCTATAAGGCATCTTAATAATATAAATCTCTCCTTTTA
The DNA here is from genome assembly GCA_000222935.2 of Aciculosporium take MAFF-241224. Taxonomy (NCBI): domain Eukaryota; kingdom Fungi; phylum Ascomycota; class Sordariomycetes; order Hypocreales; family Clavicipitaceae; genus Aciculosporium; species Aciculosporium take. The sequence goes on from AFQZ01000111.1 coordinate 29,055, forward strand.
TTAAGAGAAGCTTATAAGGGCTAGTTTATTTGCCTTTTTTATAATAAACTTATATATTAGAATTTAAAGGAAGAGTATGCATAGGCAGGGTTATTAGGCTGTTGTAGGTATTAAGAGCATCCTGGACTTAGTGCCTTACAAGACTGTGTCTTGCTTTGTTTATTACTTTTTAAAGTATCTTAGCTCTTTAGGCAATTATAAAGCTTAGGGGGGAATTATTTATTATCCTTAGATAGGTTCTAAAGACTAAAAGGGTAAGAATAAGGCCATTTAGGCTAGCAGAGTCATTAACTGCTTTAACAGCTATTTAAAGCATCTGCTCTCTTAAGAAAAGACTATTAGCTTTAGTCTTAATAATATTATATGCTCTGTAAAGAGGGGCATAATATTACTTAAGTTTTCCGATGCTATTATAAGCCTTAACGGGGACTTTATTAATATTAATTAATAATAGTTAAGCTAAATGCCTAAATTTGCTAAAAGTAAAGTTTCTTCTAGTATTATAGACTATTTAGTCTAGGGGTCTAAGATATGTATTAATTTAGCACTCCTTAAGGGCATTCTAGATATCTTAAGCTTTTTATTATTAGGATTTAAGAAAGCAGGTAGCTTAAAATAATATTACTAAATCTATAATATGTAGGACCGGCTTCTTATTAATTTACATAATATTAACAAGAATCTCGTAGTTAAATTCAATATTATCTTTAAAAGTGAATTTAAATCTACTCAGAGCTTTTGCGTTTATCTGGCATTAATAGTAAGTATATGTGATTTTTCCTATATTAGCCTTATTAAATTCTTTACCAGCCCTGGCAAGAAGGTTATTTAATCGGTTAATCGACGGATAACCAAATTAGTAATAAAGTTAACGGATTTTAGTTTTAAAAAGCATAAAAATAGCAGGTTCTTAAGAACTAGCTGTTTACTAAGGATGTCCTTATTTCCTAATAATAGGTACCTTCTTGTCTCCTTAGATTAAAAGATTCTTAAGATTATTAAGTTTAACACCTATTTTATCTATATTTATAATAAAATATAAAAACAGTATAGCACTATTAAGCATATAAAAAGGTATTATGCTAAAAATCGTCAGAAGCTTTAAAATACCAGTTAAAGTTATAGTACTGGCTCTAAAGGTAATGGTTCTTTAGTTAGAAGAATGCTTAATCGTAAGGTTCTTTATAATTTTTATTAAAGTGTTGACTTGGCCTTGGCTAGCAGTTGAAATTCCTAATGCTCTTATATCTAGGAGTATACTATAAAATATATCCGCTGTATATCTTATATCTATAAGATATACATGTTATTAAGGTGTTTTATTAGTATTGTAGTTATAGGGATCTTTAAGAAATAAGGCATGTTTAAAAGTATTATCTTATAAGAAGTTTATAGTTAATTGGGAAAAGAGTGGGGAATTTAGTGCTTATATAAAGAATGCTATAAAGGAAAGAATATTATAAGCCTCTCTGTTATCTGGTTCCTCTTTTTTATTAGTAGTAAGAAAAGCAGTATTTTAAGCGGCTTTTTTATGCTCGTCCTTACTGTTATTATTAGTAGCAGTAAGTTAGGCTATTTCGCCTTTATAGGCCTATAAGAATGCATAGTATTAACATTTGGAAGGTGGTTTTTAGTGTTTTCTGTTATTTTACTAAGTTGCTTTTGCTTTCTTCTGCTTAGAGATAGGATAATTAGTTAACTAGTATCCTTCTTTATAACATATAAAGTATTTCTTTAAGCTTACTCTGGCTTAAGGATTTTTACAATATATCGCTTATAAATAGCGTTAGTCTGTAAACATTACTATGTTAGTATTTTTGTTTGTAGACTAGGCGATAAGGGCATTATTGTTAGTAGTTATTAGTAACTAACTTATAGAGGTTAGTGGTATGTCCATTGCTAAGAGGTAATTTTAAAGATTACTAATAAATCCTTTAAAGGTTAGCATATTCCTAAATTTCACATTATAGAAATCGTTATTGTTTTTAATTGCTTGTTGTACTTAATAAAGAAGAATTGTATCTTGCTTAAGAGGGTTATAAAAGCCATTAAATATCTTTGTAAGTCGGTTAAGAAGAATTTCTAAGTATTCTAACTTATTCTTTATTAGATATTTTATAATAATATAGCAAAGGTGTAAATCGGCAAATTGTGTTTTATAGAAGCTCTTATTCTTAGGTGTTTTAAAGTAATTCCTAACATTCTAAGTTATTTCTTTAAATGGGATTATCTTTACCCTAAAGTATTTAAGGAAGTATATATAGGCTTTACCTTAAAGTATAATAAGGAAAGCTTTTAGGTAAAGTAAGGGGAAAACTCCTGCTTAAGAACATTTCTTTTTAAAATATAGTAACTTTTTGTTAATAAAGTTGTATACTTCTTTAGAATATTATTCTTCTTTTTAGTAAAGTCTCTTAAGAGTATTAAGGGCTTTTCAATTGCTATTAAAAAGTGTTCCAGTTAGGGTTTGTGGTTCTGGTTAAGGGTCTTTAGTTAAATGAAAATCTTTAATATTATTGGAATCCTTATTATTAGAAAATTCTAGTTATTAAGTTTCTTTTCCTTTTCTAGTTGCTTTTTCTGGTAAAGGTTTATAATCTGTGTTAGGGTTAATATTTAAGATATTAACAAGATCTTTAGAGACATTTAATCTTAATCCTCTGGCTGTTTTGACACTATTGTTATTAAGGTAATTACAAAGGGTATACTTAAGATTGTTATTAATTTTATTAAAAGTATCCTTTGTCTAATTTTTGTAATCTTATTAGAAGTTAATAAGGAGGTTACAACCTTTTCTTTTATTAAGAATGTAGTAGTTAATCGTATATATAATATGGTTATTAATCTGTTGTTTAGTAGCCGTATTAATATTAATATTATTAACTAGTTTAGTCTAATTTAAGGATAGAATTAGATAGTGCTTATAAAGTTTTTAGGGTAGGGTGCTCTTTAGAAGTTCTCTTCTGTAGATATCCTTTTAGAGTTGTTTATTAAAATTATTTATTTTTCCTTAGCTTAATAATATCTTAGTGTTTTAGGTTGAGTTAAGCTTTGTGTTTAGCGCTAATTAAAGCGGTTAGTGTTGGTTAATTCTCTGTAAATGACAGTAAAGATCTAGTTTTAATTATAAATAAGTAATAGTTAATAATAAGGGAGAAGATCTATAAGAGTTAAGTCTTTTTATAATTATGGATAACTTAATAGTTAATAATTTAAAGAAATAATCCTTCGGTTAGTATAATGTTGGAATTTCTTATAGTTATATAAGTAAAAGCGTTCGGATAAGTCTCTTTTGTATATAACCTAATAAATCTGTAGTTATTAGCAACTACTAATCAGTATTAGTAACGCTTAGGTTACAGGTATGCTACAGCATAACCATAAGGGGGGGGGTTTAATAATTAATTCATTTATTTCTCTAAAAGAGGGAAAGAAGCAGGCTATAATGCGGAGGTATAGTGTTATAGCTACAGTATAGCCCTATGTTATATAACCTATAATCCAGCTAATTAGGGTGCGTGCATTCTGTGTGTAACCTATAATTCCTAGTTAATGCGGCGTATCCCTTCCATCATCCATACAAGCGATTCCGACAATAAGGATTTTAATAATAATTGTTACGTAGTGGGTTCGTCACGTAGTCGGTTGGAAGCAACCATAAAGCTGTCATTAACGTTATCATAAACTGGTTATTAAACGCACCTATATATACTGTTATTAAGTTATATAGTTAAGTGTATTCTTATAAGGTTCTTATTCTTTTTTTTTCTAACTACTAGCTATATAGACAGATTATATATATATGTATACAGATCTGATATTATAGGTTATTCTATAATAAGTACCCCTCCCTTAAAAATAACTATCTTAGTTATTCTATAGGGTCTAACATAGCTAGTAGTAAAAAATAATAAAAAGAAATTAAACTATAGGCATCCTTTATTAAGTACTAAGAATAGAAAATAATAAAGTAAAAAGCTAATCTATAATAATTATCCTCTTAAATATAAAAAATAATAAAACAAAATAAAATAAAAGAAAACCTTCTTAAGCTAATCTATTTCTGCTATCCCTAAGGTAATGTCCTTAATAGTCCTTAACTAATTCTTACTATATATTAATAAATATTATAGCTTTATTATCCGTAAGCCCTAGATCCATTAGTTATTATCTTTTAGTGCTATTATTCTCTTAAGGGCTATTACTAGTAACTAGTCTTTTATTTAGTATCCTTAGATCCCTAGCTTTAATACTTAGTTTTAATAGACCTTTAGTAAACTATACTACTATTAGTATTATCTTATAAGCGGATTCTAAGGCCTACTTAATAATGCTAGTACTAGTATTATAAGATAAAGATCCTTTTATAGTAAACTAAGCAGGTTTTAGCCTTACTAGCATAATTTCTCTTCTTAATATTATACCTTTTAGTAAAGGTATCCTTAAGACTAGCTTACTTAAGGTAGTTCTTTTACTTATATTTTATAGTTTTTTAATATTATATATTACTTTTTAGGTAAACTAGTCTAAAGCTACTATATTAGTATTTACCTTATTAATTATAGTAGTATAAGCATTAACTATCTTCTTAACTTTACTAAGGTAGTTCTTAAGATTAGTAATCTAACCTTTATACTTTATGTTTATATATATTATTTTAACTTCCTTTAGGATTATCTTTTCTATAATAGCCTTACTTATTATACTATATTATATAGCCAGACCTTAGATTAAATTTTATTAATCCGCTAGCTCCTTCTTTAGAGTAGTTATATTTTATTTCCTAGTTATTAATTCTTATGACTAGTTTGTTTATACCCCTATGTCCTGCCTATATATAGATAGTAAATCTGCTCTTTTAATTATAGTAAGGGCTCTAGTAATAGGCCTGTTTATATTGCTTAATTTATTATAGTATTATACTATAAGGACTTTTTTCTTTAATAGCAGTTCTAACTACTAATATCTAGAAGTAGTAATATTACTAGCCTGTCCTCTGTTAATAAAGCTTATAGTAGCCTATTTAATGTAAATTTTAATGTTATATATAATAAGCATATTAGCTAGGTATTTACTATTTTTATAGCATTTATTAGCTAAAATAGAGTTATTTATCCTAAAGATCTAGCGTAGGATATTAATTTATAGTAAGTATATTATATTTATCTTTACTATAAAGACTATATTCTTATTAATTTTAGCTTTTTATATTATAAAATCTTTAGAATATATATAAATTATATCTTTAGTAGTCTAAATACTATTGTCAGCCTAGTATTACTATATTTTAAATAACTTTAATTTAGTTATTTTCTTTAGGAACTAATAGTATTCCCAAGTAGATTTAAAATAACTAACTAGTAAAGTAAAATTAAGCTCTCTTAGTCTGTCTAGAATAATATAAGTGCTTATAGATTTTGCTCTAGGCCTTATATAGCTGGAAGAGGTTCTGTCTCCTTAGTATACTATTAAGCTAATAAATTTAATATTAAAGTCCCTGTTTTTATTATTTAAATTGGCTTTTTATATTATATTACTTATATTAAATAAAGTATTTAGTATGGTTACTATCTTATGCTCTTAATAATACTCTTCTAGGGTAGTTATATTTTAATAATAGTTATTAAGTTCTTATAATAAGTTTAAGGTAATATATAGTAATATAAGAAAAATTATCTAGAATATAAAAGAAAATGCTTAAAATAAGTAATATTAGGTAAGTAATAAGCAAGGGGTTATAAGCTTATAAATGAAAAATAACGATAAGAGTCTGTTAATATATAAAAATAATAATAAAAGGTTAAAGGATAAAATAACTTAAAGTACACTATAATTAGAATTAAGAAAAAGGAAGTTAAAAGATAAAGAAAAACCAGAAATTCTGTTATATTAGAATATATAAATAAGGGGTTAAGTGAAAAGTAAAGTAAAATTATAAGTAGTATTATAGGGAAAATAGGGTTATATGTCTCTGCCTATAATGATTATATAGGGTCCTACAGGATATTGGATCCTGCTAACCTTAAGGCATTATTAGCACTTCTGCCTTATAAGCCCCTTTTTCCTATACTCCTTATTCTAGTTAATTAAATGCTTCTTTAGATATTTATTTATTAACTTTAATGTATTTACCTTTATCTTACTTTTATTAATTTACTAGTTATCTTTAGTAGTATATTCTTTTTATTTTATAAGGTAAGCTATCTTAGGGCTTTATCCCTTAGTACAGTAGATTTTTACCTTACATAAGATAATATACTTAATCTCCTAGTAATTAGCTTTGCTGCTTTTTTTTAAATTAATTGGTAAAAGGGGTGTTTCCTTCTTACTAAAAGGATCTTTACCTTAGTGCGGTTTTTATATATATATAATTAATACTACTAAATATACCCTTAAGGTTAATAAAAATTTAAGTTAGTATAATAAAGGATTTACCTTTTTAAGAACCTTATATAGTCCTGCTCTTTATAATAACTATTTTTTCTTTAGTTTTCCTAGAAGCTGGTATCCTTTATATAGTTATAAGTATACTATATCTCTAACATTAATATTCACTAGGTTATATTAGGAATCATGTCTAATTTTAAATAGTATAATAGCTATAGTTATTATAAGTTAAGCCTCTCTCTAATAAAGCTTATAAAGTGCTTTTAAATTCTCTTTCCCTAGCTATAAGTTAGAAATTACTTGCTTAGGAAGAAGGTTAATAAGGTCTAGCGGTTTAAGCCTATATAATAACTTATTAGGTAACTGGTTAATAGCTATAGCCACTATATTATTAAAATAATATTATAAAGCTAGGAGGATTAATACCTATAGTACTATTAGATTTGTTATAATATAATAGCAAATAGCTATAATTACTATCTGGTTTTTTTTTTAGCTGCTCTATCTGTCTATAGGTAGTAGGTAGTTACTATTAGGAATTTAACTCCTAGCTTAGTAAATATTGCTTACTAAACCTTAGAAATGAATTTAAGGTCTTTATTACTAATTATTTACCTTAGTAGTCCTTAGTTTATAATATATAAAGCTTAAAGAAGTAGTTCTGCTTATATAGATACTAAATACATTATATTTCCTAGGATTAAGAGGGTTCTCTTACTAAATAAATAGTTTACTAAGCAAAGGGAATTATACTTTAAGTATCCTTTTATAGCCTATATAGTGTTTACTAAGTCTACGTCTGGTATATTAATAATAAAGTCCAGAGAAATTATATGAAATAGTATTGGTTTTAACTACAAAGGTCTTATTTTTCTAGTTGCTTTATCTCTTAAGATAAAGTTCTTTTAATAAGTTGTATAATGTGTTATATACTCCTATATTTACTTAGATATCTTTAGAAAATAAACGCTATAAAGACCTTTTATTATTCTGCTAATTCTAAAGTAGTAATGGTTATTATATATAGTTCTTAGTATAGTTTTAATATAGCTGCTTAAAATATATAGTTATTTAAGCCCTTTTTTATCCTTATAGTAAAGTAAGCCTTTATTTGTAAGATTCTAACTATAGAGTAGAATTTATGGTTAGTTCTATTCTTGCTTTAGCTGCTTTTACTAGAAATCCTTAATGCTCTTAATTATTTAATAATATTACAGGTTAAATTTATACCCTACTAATATCTCCTTCTTTAATAAGTTATCTATTATAGCCACTGCTTAATAATTTTAATAAAAGTATATATAGGCGTTTAATTTATTATATATGCTATAGTTTGCTGCCTTTTAGTAGCTAATATCTACTAAAAGTTATAATAAGGCATTAGGTATAATATTAAGAACTCCTAGCATATAGGTTACTTATAATTTAAACTGTAATAAATAATTCGCTACCTTAGCTAATTTTAGGTTAGCCTTGTTAAGGTTTATTATGGCTAAAGAGGTGTATTTAATAATTCCTTTAGTAGGTATATAGTTAGTTAGGATATTAACTAAATAACGGTTAGATTAAGCTATTTTTTGTAGTTTCTGTATTACCTAAGTAATTATAGCTACCTCTGCCTTAGTTAATTTATACAGCTTTTTAGCTGTGGATATTAAATAAGAAAGAAAAAGAATTAGGCAAAGTTTTATAGCTATAATATCCTTCTTAAGTATGCCTTTTTTATCCTACTCCTTATATAATTAAAAGGTATATAGACTGAAACCTTCCTTATAAGTATTAATCTTAAAGAATAATAGTTGCTTTAGATTATAATACTATAGTAGTATTTTCTTATAAAGCATGATTTTTAGTGCTTTAAAGGCCGCTTCCTTATCTTTTATAAAAATAAAGGATTTTTCTTATGCCTTTTTCTTATACACCTGCTTTAAAGCTCTTACTAGTAACTTATTATATTTATAAAGTTTATATATAAATACTATCTTTTAGGTCTATAGTAGTTAGATCTGTAAGTTAAACTAAGGGATTTCTGCTCTTAGGAATCCTACTATGCTAATAAAGGTTTCTAAGGTTAATAAGTTATAAGGAATTTCCATTTACTAGAACGACTTAATCCTGTTATTTATATTAATAATTCCGTTAGTATTAACTATAAATCCAAGAAGTTAAATTAAATAATATCTAATAAAAGACTTAGTTACTATAATATATACCTTATTTTTCTCTAGGACTTTTAAGACTATTTTAAGGTATTTAAGATAATCCTTAAGAGTGTTAGAGAAAATAATAATATTGTTAATATAAACATAAATAAAACTTTAGTATAGTTAGAAAATGCAATCTATAAATTATTATATAAAAGCCAGTGAATTCTTATACCTTATTAACACAACTTATAACGCTTTTAGCCCTCTTTTAGAGATTATTACTATATAATTCTAGTGTTTCTCTTGTATTAAAAGCTAGTAGAAAAAACCTATTGCATTAAAAATTAATTTTTACTCTTTACTATAAGTATTCTATATAATGTTGCTTTAGTCTAGTAATAAATATACATTTAGCATAGTAATATTATTAAGGGGTCTGGCATTTATAATAACTTAACCTTTCTTTATCTTCTTTATATCCCTTTAAATAATAAAACCAGAGCAGGCTATAAGTACTAGCTTTATTAACTAAAATATCCTACCTGCTAGGTATATAGTATTATAAACTTTAGTAAATTTCTCTTAGTCTTTATACTTAAGAGGGTACTTCCTTACTAGCTTAACCTAGTTCTGCTAGCTATTAATAAAGTTAACTCTTATCTTATCTTTTTTTAGCATTAGTACTACTCCTGTATTATAATAAATATTATACTTATTTGTTAGATCCTGTAACTTAGTAGCTATATCCGGGTTAATATTAGTAATTTATACTTTAAACTTGTTTTTAATAAAAGGTATATCCTTTAGGCAAGATACTTTATATAATAAAATACCTTTATTAATAACTTTAGGATTTAGGTTATTATTAGAATTTTCTGGACTCTTTTTTATCTTTTTTGTTTTAATGTCTTTACTGAAAAACACTATATACTAGTAGACGTCTGGAATAGTAAAGTTTAAATTAAGGCTTGTAGCTGCCTTAAGTTAACTAACCTTGCTATTTTGCTTAATTTATATAGCCCTGTTAGAGTTATTTACTATTAGTATTCTTTTCTTATTTCCTTAGTTAAGAATGTTATTTAGGAAGATAGAATTAAATAATATAATATAGTAAACACTAGTCTTCTCTTTACTAGGGAGATCCTTTTATATTATTAGCACCTAATATGTTAAATTTAGTGAAATTATAACATTATATACTGGTATTACCTATTAAGCTAGTATATAATAAGCGTCTTAAAATATCTATCCTAGTACTATTATGTTATATACTAACCTAAAAACCAACCTTAAATTAATAAAATTGATTTTTACTCTAAAGCTATAGAGAAAACTTATGCTAATTAACAATTTTAGTCCTAGATTTAGTATAATATTTATAGTTACTATAAAGTAACTTTAGATGTTTTTTCCTCTTATAATTCCTAGAATATAGAAGTTAAAAGTAGCCTTTTTTATAATAATAAAGGCTAAAGCTACTCCTATTACTAGTTTTAGGTCTTGCTTCTCCCACTTTATATTTATCTTATATTACTAGAGCTACTATTTATTAGCTAGAATTGATAATGTTCTGGTGTTTATATAAATTATATAGTCAGGTCCCTTGTTATAAAATTAAATTAGTATTTTAAGGAAGGTATTTATTTATTTTCTTCCTTTAATGTTAATCTCCTATAGTTTAAATACTGCCTTAATTACCTAGTCTTCTTATAAACCTCCTGTTAAAATTAGCTTATTTAAACTCTAAGTTATAATATCTTATATAATATTAACTTTAGTTATAAAAGCCTTAATAATTTCTTTCTTTTCCTTAGGCTCTTTCTGCCTTCTTTTATTAAAAGCCTTTATTTTACTAGTCTTTATAGTTAAAAAGGTAGGATTTTCCTAGTTTAAGTCTCCTTCCTTTACTATATAAAAAGTGCTAATAAAATTAGATTTAACCTCCCCTTTGTTAGAGTTATAATTAAACATTAGGTATGCTTTACCACCTTTTATAGTAAAGTACACGTTTATAAAGTTAGACTTATTATATTTATTATCCTCTAATAAACTTCCTTCTCTAGCTAAATAGTATCTAAAGTCTGCTAAATATTATTCCTACTCTCTGGCATTAGAATTATTATCTAGAACTATAACTTTATAGGGTTTCTGGTTTAAATGCTTTTATTGCCTAAATTATTTTAGGCAGAATCAATCCCCTTAGTAAGGGTTCTATTGCTCTTTAGATTAATTTCCTTTTTAATTTTCTTTTTTTAAGGATTTTTTTTTTCTTTATTATCTTTTTAAGATTTTTTTTTTTAGCTATAGGCCCTGTCTTCTTTAGTTTAAGAGTCTGCTTCTTTCTTTATAGGGTTCTCTTTTTTAATTTTTAGTTAGTATAGTCTGTTATTATTATGCTACTAAGACCTTTAAGGTTAATTCTAGTCCTACTATAGTTTATTCTAATAAACCTATTTTTAGTATAGGACTAGTAGCCTTCCTTAGTCTCCTTAATTATAATCCCTTAGGCTACTTAATCTCTTTTTAATATATATATAGTAAGGATATTATTATTAAAAGTTATTTTATTAGAAACAGTCTTCTTACCTTTAGTTATAGTTCTTATAATAGTAATTCTAATAGGCCTTTACTCTTTTACCCTTAGATTTATTTAAGTCTAAGGATTTATTATTATAAAGGTAGGCTTTTACTATTCCTTTAGTCTTTTCCTAGTAATAGGACTTTTATTACTTCTTTATTTCTTAATATAAATTACAGCGTTTTCTGTTTATTATATTAAGGTATTTATTATACTTTATGCCCTTAATTAGATCTAGGTATAGCTTCTTTAGCTCTAGGTATAGTTTTATTCTAAAGTATACTAAAAGCTATAAATTTATTATTTCTTTATTTACTTTAGTATACTAAAAGATTTAAGCTATAAAGTCCTAAATAAAAATGCTATTTATAATATCTTTTTAAGTATACTTAGCCTGCTTAAGCTTTATTATTATATTTTTTATTCTTATATAGAATTCTTTTTATACTATTTTAATAATACTATTTGTCGGAATCGCTCGTATGGATGATGGAAGGGATACGCCGCATTGACCAGGAATTGTGGGTTGCACACAGAATGCACGCACCCTGATTGGCTAGATCACAGGTCATGTGACCTGGGGCCGTACCATGGCCATAACACTACACCTCTGCATCATAGCCTGCTTCTTCCCCTCTTTTAGAGAAATAAATAAATTAAATATTAAACCCCCCCCCCTTACATTTGTGCTACAGCATACTTATAACCTAAGCGCTACTAACACTAATTAGTAGTTGCTAATAACTACAGATTTGTTAGGTTACACCTAGAAGAGACTTGTCCAAACGCTTTTACTTATGTAACTATAAGAAATTCTAACGTTATGCTAACCAAAGGATTATTTCTTTAAATTATTAACTATTAAATCGTCCATAATTATAAGAAGACTTAACTCTTATAGATCTTCTCCCTTATTATTAACTATTACTCGTTTATAATTGAAACCAGATCTTTACTGTTATTTATAGAGAACTAATGCCAACTGCTTTAATTAGTACTAAACATAAAGCCTAAAACACTAAAATGTCTTTAAGCTAAGGAAAAATAAATGATTTTAATAAACAACTTTAAAAGGATGTTTATAGAAGAGAACTTCTGAAGAGCACCCTACCCTAAAAACTTTATAAGCACTGTCTAATTTTATCCTTTAATTAGACTAAGTTAGTTAACAATATTAATGTTAATACAGCTACTGAATAATAGATTAATGACTGTATTACATATACGATTAACTACTACATTCTTAACGAAGGAAAAGGGCGTAATCTCCTTATTAACTTCTAGCGAGATTATAAAAATTAGATAAAGGATACTTTTAATAAAATCAACAACAACCTTAAGTATACCCTTCATAATTACCTTAATGACAATGGTGTTGAAACAGCCAGAGGATCGAGATCGAATGTCTCTAAAGATCTTGTTAATATCTTAAACATTGACCCTAACACGGAATACAAACCTTTACTAGAAAAAGCAACTAGAAAAGAAGAAGAGATTTAATAACTTAAACTTTCCAATAATAAGAACTCCGATAATGAAGATTTTTATTTAACTGAAGACCCTTCCCCAGAACTACAAACCCTAACCGGAACACTTTCTGATAGTAATTGAAAAGCCCTTAATACTCTTAAGAGACTTTACTAGAAAGAAGAATAATATTCTGGAGAAGTGTACGACTTTATTAACAAGAAGTTATTATATTTTAAAGAGAAATGTTCTTAAGCAGGAGTTTCCCCCTTACTTTACCTAAAAGCCTTCCCTATTATGCTTTAAGGTAAAGCCTATATATACTTCCTTAAATACTTTAGAGTAAAGATAATCCTATTTAAGGAGATGACTCGGAATATTAGGAATTACTTTGAAACACCTGAGAATAAGAGCTTTTATAAAACATAATTTGCCGATCTATGCCTTCGTTATATTATTATGGAACATCTAATGAAGAATAAGTTAGAATGCTTGGAAATTCTTCTTGACCGACTTATAAAGATATTTAATGGCCTTTATGACCCTCTTGAATAAGATACAATTCTTCTTTATTAAGTACGACGAGTAATAGAAAATGATAATGATTTTTACAATACTAAATTTAGAAATATGCCAACCTTTAAAGGATTTGTTAGTAATCTTTAAAATTGCCTCTTAGCAATAGACATACTACTAACCTCTATAAGTTAGTTACTAATAACTACTAATAACAATTCAACTGCCCTCATTGCCCGGTCTATAAACTAAAACACTAATATAGCGATGTTCACAGACCGACGCTATTTACGAGCTATATATTATAAAAAACCTTAAGCTAGAGCGAGCTTAAAGAAATGCTTTATCTGCTGTAAAGAAGGATGCTGGTCAACTAACTATCCTGCCTCTGAGCAGAAGAAAGCAAAAGCAACTTAGTAGAATAATAGAAAACACTAAAAACCACCCTCTAAACGCCAATACTATGCATTCCTATAGGCCTATAAAGGCGAAATGGCCTAACTTACTACTACTAATGATAGTAGTGAGGATGAATACAAAAAAGCCGCTTAGAACGCTGCTTTCCTTACTACTAATAAAAAAGAGGAACCAGACGACGAAGAGGCTTGTAATACTCTCTCCTTCACAGCATTCTTTACATAAGCACTGAATCCCCCACTCTTTTCCCAATTAACCATGAACTTCTTACAGGATAATGCTTTTAAACATGCCTTATTTCTTAAAGACCCCTACGACCACAATACTAATAAACAACCTTAACAACACGTGTATCTTATGGATACGAGATATGCAGCGGATATATTTCATGGTATACTCCTAGATACAGGAGCATCAGGAATTTCAACTACTGGCCAAGGCCAAGTTAACGCTCTGATAAAAATCATGAAGAACCTTATAATTAAGCATTTCTCTGACCAAAGGACTATCACCTTTAGAGCCGGTACTGCGACTTTAACTGGTATTTTAAAGCTTCCGACGATTTTTAGCATAATACCTTTCTATATGCTTAATAGTGCTACACTGTTTTTATATTTTATTACAGACATGGATAAAATAGGTGTTAAACTTAATAATCTTAAGAATCTTCTAATCTAAGGAGACAAAAAGGTACCTATTATTAGGAAATAAGGACATCCTTAGTAGACAGCTAGTTCTTAAGAACCTGCCATTTTTATGCTTTTTAAAGCCAAAATCCGTTAACTTTATTGCCGATTTAGTCATCCGTCAATCGACCGATTGAATAACCTTCTTGCCAGGGCTGGGGAAGAATTTAATAAGGCTAACATAGGGAAAATCACGTATGCTTGCTATTAATGCCAGATGAACGCAAAAGCTCTAAGTAGATTTAAATTCACTCTTAAAGATAATATTAAATTTAACTACGAGGTCCTTGTTAATATTATGCAAATTGACGAGAAGCCGGTCCTACACGTTATAGATTTAGCAACATCATTTCAAGCTGCCCGCTTTCTTGTACCTTAACAACAAAAAGCTTAAGATATCTGGAATACCCTTAAAGAGTGCTAGATTAACACATATCTTAGACCCCCAGACTAGATAGTCCATGATGCCAGAAGAAACTTTGCTTCTAGCGAATTCAGGCATTTAGCTTAACTATTATTAATTAATATTAACAAAGTCCCCGTTAAGGCTTACAATAGCATCGGAAAACTTAAGCAATATTATGCCCCTCTTTATAGAGCATATGATATTATTAAGACTAAAGCTAACGGTCTTCTCTTAAAAGAGCAAATACTTTAAATAGCTATTAAAGCAGTTAATAACTCTACTGGTCTAAATGGTCTTATTCCCACCCTTCTAGTTTTTAGAACCTATTTAAGGATAACAAATGATTCCCCCCCGAGCTTTATGGTTGCCTAAAGAGCTAAGATACTTTGAAAAGTAATAGATAAAGCAAGACGCAGTCTTGCGAGACGCCAAGTCTATAATACTCTTAATACCCGCAACGGCCTAATAACCCTGCCTATACACACTCTTCCTTTAAATTCTAATGTATAAGTTTATTACAAAAAAGGCAGATAGACTAGCCCCTATAAGCTTCTCTTAATAGAAGGAGAGACTTATATTATTAAGATGCCTTATAGTCTTACAAAGTTTCAGTCTATAGTTATTAAACCGTATATAACCTCGCCAGAGGTGGAATCTTCTCACAAGGAAGACCTGGTTTACGAGGAAGACCTGGTTTAAGGTGATAAAAATCATGAAAACCCCTCTAATAACCTAATAACTCTACTATAAAGAGGACGTGAAAGACCCTGGAAACACCCTTAAGCAAAGGCTTTTCTTACTAAGAAAGAAAAGGCTGATTTTTAACTTATAATTAACCTCTGCGCGTAAGGAAAAATTAATACACCTGGAGAACCTTTCGAACTCTCTAATAAAGCAGAGATTAATGCTTTACTAGTAAGGAATATGTTCAAATTTATAAAATTCAACCTGCAAAGGCATAAAGGCAAAAGACTCTTTAGCTTGCAGATAGTAAGAGAAGTTAAAGGCAAGGCAACTAACTCCCTATATAAAAAGTCATAATGTGTTATCCAAGGCCATAGCAACCGTGGGAAAGAGGTTATTCTCACGCAGTCCCCAATAATTTAGAGAGCTAGTTAAAGGCTCATTATTGCCCTTGCTCCCTTATTAAAAAAGGAAGGCATTATGGTTTAGCTAAGGGATATTACCTAAGCATATATACAGTTACAGACAAAGCTTAATCGCATAATTCTTGCAAAGCTTCCAGCATAAATTGCACACCTTTACCCGCCAGACGTTATTATGGTTGTAATTAAGCCGCTATACGAAATAGCAGAGGCTGGCATACATTAGTAGTCAATGTATTTTAATCATTATCGTCAGAGACTACAGATAATAACCTCTACATATAACCCTTATTTTCTTATTTCTTCTAGTAAAAGCTTGTGTTTTAAAATTATTAGAATGCAGACTAATAATACCTTAGGACTTAGCAATGCTAAGTTTTTCGATTACAAAGAGGTTAAGTTAAAAAACGCTAAATTCCTTATAAAGCTAAAAGAGAGGTTGACGATTTTAATACCATTAATGTTTAATGGTTGCATTTTAAGCGAAGTTAATAATAATACCTTCTTTTTGCAATAAAAGGAATAAGGAAGGAAGCTATTATAAGTTAATAACCCGACCGACCGAGCGAAATATGTCGAACAGCAAGCATGAGGAGCGTACATTACTCTAATATGTCAACCTAAAGCATCTTATAATCTTTCCGTTGCTGCCTAAGTCCAATATCTAGGATCTGACAATGTTTTAAGGCTTAATAAAAGACTTTAATGGCAAATCGACAATTAAGACCGTGGACTTTAATATATATCTCTCTCGCTAGAAAACGTCGCTCTTTATGTCTTTATTAACGGTTCTTTTGCAAACAATAAAGACCTTAGCTCTTAACTAGGCTATGTGATTATCCTAGGCAATGAAAGGAAGGATAACAATACCTCTGAATTCACCCTTAGAGGAAATATCGTAACATATAGCTTAATAAAATCGAAAAGAGTCATAAGAAGTGCATTAGCTTCCGAGCTGTATGGGATGGTTTAAGGTATTGATATTGCCTATGTAATAAGCACTACTCTGAATATCATTACTAACCAATTAAACAAGCTGAAAATTCTAATAATAATATGCACTAACTCTTTCTTGCTATATGAATATATTATTAAGCTAGGGACAATAAAGGAAAAGAGGCTAATAATTAATATTATGGCTTTACGGCAGTTATATAAGAGGAGGAAAGTGGCTAAGATACGCTAGATTAATGGCAATGATAATCCTGCGGATACGATAATAAAAGCTTCACTAAATAAAGCTCTTAAGACCTTTGTAACAAAGAATGAAGCCTAAATCTGTATAGAAGGATGGGTTAAAAGACCTGTCGCGAGAATTGCCGCAAGAGCCGCCGCTGGAGCTGCTGAAGAATGAAAAAGTCCTAATTCCTTACTAAATCCAACGATAAATTAAGCGCCCGATAAAGAGCTCAAATTCGATGAATTCGAACGCAATTATAAGCGCCTAATTTGGTAGGATTGAACGCGGGAATTACACTCTTTGGCCCCCCCCCCCCTCTACAACACTCTTTGCCTCCATAACCATTCGGCCTGGACTAACAAAAGTCATTCATTTGAAGGATGTTTTTCGCTTTATTACTTATTTATTAATATCTGATTATTTGGGGCGTTTTATGCATTTTTTAGAGCAATTCCTCTTCTTCTTTAACAGAGAGAGAATTTATAAGTGTTAGAATCGCTCGTATGGATAATAGAAGGGATACGCCGTATTAACCAGGAATTGTGGGTTGCACACAGAATACACGCACCTTAATTGGCTGGATCACAGGTCATATAACCTGGGGCCGTACCGTGGCTACAACACTACACCTCCGCATCATAGCCTGCTTCTTCCCCTCTTTTAGAGAAATAGATGAATTGAATATTAAACCCCCCCCCCTTACATTTGTGCTGCAGCATACTTGTAACCTGAGCGCTACCAACACTATTAATACTAGTAAAAATCCATTTCTTTTTAGATTTGTTTAAGTATTATTAGTACTAGGTTATTACTTTTTTATAAAATAGTTACTAAATATTACAAAGTAATACCTCCTTCTGGTTTAATAGTGCTTTAAATAGGTATTTTTTTACTGTCTAAATCTAAAGCTTAAGATCTAAAAAAATAGTAGTTTTTCCTTTATAAGAGATAAACTTATTATTTATATCTATTATATCTGGTTTTAGGTTTAGAAGTCTAATATCTTAGATCTTTTAAATTAAACTTACTAACCCTTTCTCTTTAAGTGCCCTTTTAGGCTTAGAATCTTATTTTAGATCATGTTCTGGTTAGAAGGTATTACATTCCTAGTATTCTGGTATTTAGCTTAACTAGTTATTATAAGGCTCTTTAGTATAATAGTAACTATCTTTATAACCACCTGCTTTATTACTATATTTACTTTCTTATTATAGGAAAGTTAGGGGTGGATTTATATGTTATTTTATATTACTGTTTTTGGAAGGTCCTTTTATATACTTATTACCTTATTATGTAGGTAAATATAGCACTGTTTAGGAGTATTAGTATTATTAAGCGCTAGTATAGTATGTTTCCCTCTGTTTATAACCTTTATACTCCTTAGAGTCTTATCCTTATTATTAGTATTATATTATTAGTAAAGCATAATTTTATATATTCTCTAATAGAAAACCTTATTAAAGTGCTAATATTATTACTTAAGAATTTAAAGGAGTGCCTTCTTATTTAATATTTAGTAAACTAAAGGTTTATATATCCCTAGGGGGAAAACCTTGTTAGGGTACTAATATTATTACTTAAGGATTTAATAAAGCGCCTTCTTATTTAGTAGTTAGTTAGTACTATAAAAATCCTACTTATTATAAAGACTTATATTTCTTTATAGGGGGAAACCGTTAATTATAGGTTAAAACTATATAAGGTAGGTTAAAAGAGGTCCTAATATTATTATATTAACTTATATATTTAAACTCTTATTATAATTTAGGTAAATCCTAATTATATAATAAGAGGTTTATTACTTTTAGTTAGTAAGATTTGCTTGCACTAGTATATCCTTATATAAACCTTATTACTTCTCTTAAGTTACTTATCTTAATTAGATAATTTTAAGACCTTATTAGCTTAGGTATTATGCCTATTATTTTACCCCTTTACTAACTAGAGTTTTAGCTAATTTACTCTAGTAAAGTAGGTTTAGTTTACTATAGGTTTAGCTACTAAGTTATATTATCTTTTATTATTATTAGCTTAAATATTTCTTATATAATTAGCACTATATTTAACTACTAGTCCTAGTAATCTTCCTATATTTAGTCTATAGTAACTATTAAAATTTTATTTAACTCCCTTATTTATAATATAAGGCTAATTAGTATATTTAAGATGCTATCTTAGGTTTTTATTATTTATTATTAGAAGTTGGTTTTTATAGGGTAAGTAAGGTTTTTTTTAATTTATTTCTATAACCTTTATATTACCCTTATTACTTTATATACTTTCTTTTGTATTTTTACTACTCCCTTAATGCTTTATAGGATTTTATAAGCTAAGGTTTTATTAATAATGTTTTTAGTTTTAGGTTCTAGCTTATACCCTACTATAATATTAAATAGTTCCTTAGTATTTATTAAATTCTAGTATACTTATTTCCCCTTACTAGTTTTAAAGGGTTATAAGTCCTTAGGAGATTATAACTTTCTAGCTAACTACTCTTTCTTTCTTTTAGGCATAATAGGATTATTTATTATTAAAGGACCTTTTATCCCTTATATAATATTATTTATTATTTTATTTAGGTTAGTTAAATCTTTATGTATTATAAACACTCCTATACATGCTAATATAATAAGGTTCTTTATCTCTTTATAGTTTTTATTATTCTAAAAGTCTAAGTAGGTAAAAGACTTATAGTAAACTAACTTATTACTTCCTAAGGATTCTTTACTTAATACTAAAGTCTGCTTTAGTAGTAATATAAGTTATATAATAATAGCTAGTTATTTTTATTATCTCTTACCAAATAAATCTGTTTCCTATGTTTTATTACCTCCTAAGGTCTCCTTAGGCTTATTATCTAGCTTAGGACTAAAAACTATAGTTAAAAGGGTACCCCTAATACTTAATAGCTTTATAAGTTAAAAAGCCTCTGGTTCCCTAATAAGTATAATAATAAGTAAGGTTTCTAGCTCTTTAAGAGGTATTACTATAGTTAAAGTCTCTGGTTTAATAAGAGGTATAGTCCTAGGTAGGGTGGTTTTAATCCTTAATAATATTACCTTAGGTTTAGTTACTAATAGTTTAAAAAACCCCTTTTTCTTAGCTTTTTTTAGTATTTATTATACTAAAATCAGTTTTTCCCTAAAGTATAAGTAATATATAAGAGCTAAGTTAACTAGTTATAGTAGTTTTAAGGTTTAGTAAAGCTTTCCTTTATAAAATTTATAACATCCTAGGCAGGAAAGGTTCTTAATCTTATTATTAATAGTTATTAGTCTTCCTTTAAGACTAAGAGGGTTAGGATTCTACTTAAGGTATTTATAAAGATTATAAACATAGTAAAGCTTTCCCTTAATAATTATTATAGTATATGGTTAGTAGTTATTTAATTTCTAGTGCTAACTTATTAATTTAGATATAAGTTCTATTAAATCCTTCTTACCTCTTAGCTTATAGCCTTACTATAAATAGTAAATTTAATATTTTAGCATACTGCCTTGCTTATTAATAATAATAATCCTAACTTTTTAACTATTATAGCCTTACTAGTTAGGACCTAGTAATCTAGTAATTTAACTTAGTATATCTTGCTAACTAAAAGCAATAAATCCTTAATTTTTAGTTAAAACCTTATATAAAGGATGTAAGTAATTACTACTAGTTATTATATAGTAGGTTTATTATATAGTTAGTTAGAAGTAATTATAAAGCTGTTATTAATGTTATTATAAACTAGTTATTAAATATACCTATATATACTGTTATTAAGTTATATAGTTAAGTGTATTCTTGTAAGGTTCTTATTCTTCTTTTTTCTAATTACTAGCTATATAGACAGATCACATATATATGTGTACAGATCTGACGTTACGGGTTGTCCCGTAACAATAATAAAGATTTTCATTTAACTAAAAACCCTTAACTAGAACTATAAAACCTAACTAGAACACTTTCTAATAATAATTAAAAAGCTCTTAATACTCTTAAGAAACTTTACTAAAAAAAAGAATAATATTTTAGAGAAGTATATAACTTTATTAATAAAAAGTTACTATATTTTAAAGAAAAATATTCTTAAGCAGGAGTTTTTCCCTTACTTTACTTAAAAGCCTTTTTTATTATACTTTAAGGTAAAGCTTATATATACTTCTTTAAATACTTTAAAGCAAAAATAATTCTATTTAAAAAAATAACTCGGAATATTAGAAATTACTTTAAAATACATAAGAATAAAAGCTTTTATAAAATATAATTTACTAATTTATGCCTTTATTATATTATTATAAAATACCTAATAAAGAATAAGTTAAAAAACTTAGAAATTCTTTTTAACTAACTTATAAAGATATTTAATAGCTTTTATAACTCTTTTAAGTAAGATATAATCCTTTTTTATTAAGTATAATAAGTAATAGAAAATAATAATAATTTCTATAATACTAAATTTAAAAATATACTAACCTTTAAAGGATTTATTAGTAATCTTTAAAATTACCTCTTAGTAATAAACATACTACTAACCTCTATAAGTTAGTTACTAATAACTACTAATAATAATACCCTTATTACCTAGTCTATAAACTAGAATACTAATATAATAATATTTATAAACTAATAATATTTATAAGCTATATATTATAAAAAACCTTAAGCTAGAGCAAGCTTAAAGAAATACTTTATATACTATAAAGAAAAATACTAATTAACTAATTATTCTACCTTTAAGCAAAAGAAAGTAAAAGTAACTTAATAAAATAATAAAAAATACTAAAAACTACCTTTTAAACGCTAATACTATGCATTTTTATAGGCCTATAAAGGCAAAATAGCTTAACTTACTACTACTAATAATAGTAGTAAGGATAAGTATAAAAAAGCCGCTTAAATTGCCACTTTCCTTACTACTAATAAAAAAAAAGAACTAAATAATAAAAAGGCTTATAATACTCTCTCCTGTATAGTATTCTTTATATAAGCACTAAATTCTCTACTCTTTTTAGTATTAACTATAAACTTCTTATAAAATAATACTTTTAAATATACTTTATTTCTTAAAAACCCCTATAACTATAATACTAATAAAACACCTTAATAATATATATATCTTATAAATATAAAATATATAGTAAATATATTTTATAGTATACTATTAAATACAGAAGCATTAGGAATTTTAACTACTAGCTAAGGCTAATTAATACTTTAATAAAAATTATAAAAAACCTTATAATTAAGCATTCTTCTAACTAAAGAACTATTACCTTTAGAGCCAGTACTATGACTTTAACTAGTATTTTAAAGCTTTTAATGATTTTTAGTATAATACCTTTTTATATACTTAATAGTACTATACTATTTTTATATTTTATTATAAATATAGATAAAATAGGTATTAAACTTAATAATATTAAGAATCTTTTAATCTAAGAAAATAAAAAAGTACTTATTATTAGGAAATAAGGACATCCTTAATAAACAGCTAGTTCTTAATAACCTGCTATCTTTATGCTTTTTAAAACTAAAATCTATTAACTTTATTACTAATTTAGTTATCTGTTAATTAACTAATTAAATAACCTTCTTGCTAGGGCTAATAAAGAATTTAATAAGGCTAATATAGGAAAAATCACGTATACTTACTATTAATACCAGATAAATACAAAAGCTTTAAGTAGATTTAAGTTTACTTTTAAAGACAATCTTAAATTTAATTATAAGGTCCTTGTTAATATTATGTAAATTAATAAGAAGCCAGTCCTATATATTATAAATTTAGTAATATCATTTTAAGCTACCTGCTTTTTTAAACCCTAATAATAAAAAGCTTAAGATATTTAAAATGTCCTTAAAAAGTACTAGATTAATACATATTTTAGACCCCTAAAGTAAATAGTTTATAATACTAAAAGAAACTTTACTTCTAGTAAATTCAGGCATTTAGCTTAACTATTATTAATTAATATTAATAAAGACCCTATTAAGGCTTATAATAGTATTAGAAAACTTAAGTAATATTATATCCCTTTTTAAAGAGTATATAATATTATTAAGACTAAAGCTAATGGTTTTTTCTTAAAAGAGCAAATACTCTAAATAGCTATTAAAGCAGTTAACGACTTTACTAGTCTAAATAGCCTTATTTTTACTCTCTTAATCTTTAGAACCTATTTAAGACTAATAAATAATTTCCCTTTAAGTTTTATTATTGCTTAAAGAGCTAAAATACTTTAAAAAGTAATAAATAAAGTAAGACATAGTCTTATAAGGCACTAAGTTTATAATACTCTTAATACTTATAACAGCCTAATAACCCTACCTATATATACTCTTCTTTTAAATTCTAATATATAAGTTTATTATAAAAAAAGCAAATAAACTAGCCCTTATAAGCTTCTCTTAATAAAAGGAGAGACTTATATTATTAAAATGCCTTATAGCCCTATAAAATTTCAGTCTATAGTCATTAAACTGTATATAACCTTACTAGAGGTAAAATCTTCTTATAAGGAAAACCTAGCTTAAAATAATAAACCCTTAATTTCCTAAGAAATATAAGGCCACGGCTTAAATAACTAAGGGCAAGAAGACGCTAAAATTAACAAAACTTATAAGAATCTAATTAATAATATAATAACGCTACTATAAAAAGAATATAAAAGTCCCTAGAAAAACCCTTAAGCAGAGGCTTTTTTTACTAAGAGAGAAAAAGCTAACTTTTAACTTATAATTAACCTTTATATGCAAGGAAAAATTAATATACCTAGAAAACCTTTTAAACTCTCTAATAAAGTAAAAATTAATACTTTACTAGCTAGAAATATATTTAAATTTATAAAATTTAACCTATAAAGGCATAAAGGCAAAAAACTTTTTAGCTTATAAATAGTAAGAGAAATTAAAGGTAAGGCAACTAACTCTTTATATAAAAAATTATAATATATTATTTAAGGCTATAGTAACTAAGGAAAAAAAGTTATTCTTACTTAGTCCCTAATAATATAAAGAGCTAGTTAAAGGCTTATTATTATCCTTACTCCCTTATTAAAAAAGAAAGGCATTATGGTTTAGCTTAGAAACATTACCTAGGCATATATATAATTATAAACAAAGCTAAATCATATAATTCTTATAAAGCTTCCTGTGTAAATTACACATCTTTACCTGCTAGATGTTATTATAATTATAATTAAGCCGTTGTATAGAATAGTAAAGGCTAGTATATATTAGTAGTTAACATATTTTAATTATTATTGTTAAAAGCTTTAGATAGTTACCTTTACTTATAACCTATGTCTTCTTATTTCTTTAAAGGAAAGCTTATATTTTAAAATCATTAAAATATAAACTAACGACACCTTAGGACTTAGCAATACTAAATTTTTTAATTGTAAAGAGGTTAAATTAAAGAATGCTAAATTCCTTATAAAGCTAAAAAAGAAGTTGACAATTTTAATACCACTAATGATTAATAGCTATATCCTAAGCAAAGTTAATAATAATACTTTTTTCTTATAATAAAAAGCCTAGGGAAAAAAGCTATTATAAGTTAATAACCTAACTAACTAAGCATAATATATTAAACAATAAGCCTAATAAGCATATATTACTCTTATATATTAATCTAAAGCATCTTATAATCTTTCTATTACTACCTAAGTTTAATAACTAAAATCTAGTAATGTTTTAAGGCTTAATAAAAGGCTTTAATAGTAAATTAATAATTAAGACTATAGACTTTAATATATATCTTTCTTACTAAAAAACGCTACTCTTTATATCTTTATTAACAGTTCTTTTATAAATAATAAAGACCTTAGCTCTTAACTAGGCTATATAACTATCCTAGGCAATAAAAAGAAGGATAATAATACCTCTAAATTTATTCTTAAAGGAAATATTATAATATATAGCTTAATTAAGTCTAAAAGAGTTATAAGGAGTGCCTTAGCTTTTAGGCTATATAGAATAGTTTAAGGTATTAATATTGCCTATATAATAAACACTACTTTAAATATTATTACTAACTAATTAAACAAGCCGAAAATTCTAATAATAATATATACTAACTCTTTCTTATTATATAAATATATTATTAAACTAGGTATAATAAAGGAAAAAAGGCTTATAATTAATATTATAGTATTATAATTGTCGGAATCGCTCGTATGGATAATGGAAGGGATACGCTGCATTAACTAGGAATTATAGGTTGCACACAGAATGCACGCACCCTAATTGGCTGGATAATAGGTTATGTAACCTAATAGCTATACCGTGGCCACAATACTACACCTCTGTATTATAGCCTGCTATTTCCCCTCTTTTAGAGATATAGATAAATTAAATATTAAACCCCCCCCCTATATTTATGCTATAGTATACTTATAACCTGAGCGTTACTAACACTAATTAGTAGTTACTAATAACTATAGATTTGTTAGGTTATACCTAGAAGAGACTTATCCAAATGCTTTTACTTTACGTAACTATAAGAAATTCTAACGTTATACTAACTAAAGGATTATTTCTTTAATTATTAACTATTAAATCATTTATAATTATAAGAAGACTTATTTCTTATAGATCTTCTCCCTTATTGTTAACTATTACTTATCTACAATTAAAACCAGATCTTTATTATTATTTATAGAGAACTAATGCTAACCGCTTTAATTAGTACTAAACATAAAGCTTAACCTAAAACACTAAAATATCGTTAAGTTAAGGAAAAATAGATGATTTTAATAAACAGCTCTAAAAGGATGTCTATAGAAGAGAACTTCTAAAGAGCACCCTACCCTAAAAACTTTACAAGCACTATTTAATTCTATCCTTTAATTAGACTAAGTTAGTTAATAACATTAATGTTAATACAGCTACTAAATAACAGATTAATAACCGTATTATATATACAATTAACTACTATATTCTTAACAAAGGAAAAGGGCGTAATCTCCTTATTAACTTCTAGTAAGATTATGAAAATTAAACAAAGGATACTTTTAATAAAATTAATAACAACCTTAAGTATACCCTTCGTGATTACCTTAATAATAATAGTATTAAAACAGCCAGAGGATCGAGATCAAACGTCTCTAAAGATCTTATTAATATCTTAAATATTAACCCTAATATAAAATACAAACCTTTACTAGAAAAAGTAACTAGAAAAGGAGAAGAGATTTAACGACTTAAACTTTCTAATAATAAGGACTCTAATAATGAAGATTTTCATTCAACTAAAGACCCTCCCCCAGAACCACAAACCCTAACCAGAACACTTTCTAATAGCAATTAAAAAGCCCTTAATACTCTTAAGAGACTTTACTAAAAAGAAGAATAATATTCTAAAGAAGTGTATAACTTTATTAATAAGAAGTTACTATATTTTAAAGAGAAATGTTCTTAAGCAGGAGTTTCCCCCTTACTTTACCTAAAAGCCTTCCTTATTATGCTTTAAGGTAAAGCCTATATATACTTCCTTAAATACTTTAGAGCAAAGATAATCCTATTTAAGGAGATAACTCAGAATATTAGGAATCACTTTAAAACACCTAAGAATAAGAGCTTCTATAAAACACAATTTACCGATCTATGCCTTTGCTATATTATTATAAAACATCTAATAAAGAATAAGTCAGAATGCCTAGAAATCCTTTTTAACTAACTTATAAAGATATTTAATAGCCTTTATAACCCTCTTAAGTAAGATACAATTCTTCTTTATTAAGTACAGCAGGCAATAGAAAACAATAACGATTTCTATAATACTAAATTCAGGAATATGCCAACCTTTAAAGGATTTGTTAGTAATCTTTAAAATTGCCTCTTAGTAATAGATATACCACTAACCTCTATAAGTTAGTTACTAACAACTACTAATAATAATCTAAATACCCTTATTACCTGGTTTACAGACTAAAACACTAATATAGTAATGTTTACAGACCAATACTATTTATAAGCTATATATTATAAAAAACCTTAAGCCAGAACAAGCTTAAAGAAATGCTTTATATACTATAAGGAAGGATGCTAGTTAACTAACTATCCTACCTCTAAGCAGAAAAAAGTAAAAGCAACCTAATAAAATAACAGAAAACACTAAAAACTACCCTTTAAATGCCAATACCATGCATTTCTACAGGCCTATAAAGGCGAAATAGCCTAACTTACTGCTACTAATAATAGCAGTAAGGACGAACATAAGAAAGCTGCTTAGAATACCGCTTTCCTTACTACTAATAAAAAAGAGAAACTAGATAATAAAGAGGCTTGTAATACTCTCTCCTTTATAACATTCTTTATGTAAGCACTAAATCCCCTACTCTTTTCCTAATTAACCGTGAACTTCTTATAGGATAATGCTTTTAAACATGCCTTATTTCTTAAAGACCCCTATAACCGCGATACTAATAAATAACCTTAATAACATGTATATCTTATAAATATAAAATATGCAGTGGATATATTTCACAGTATACTCCTGGATATAAGAGCATTAGGAATTTCAACTGCTGGCCAGGGCTAAGTTAATGCTCTAATAAAGATTATAAAGAACCTTATAATTAAGCATTCTTCTAACTAAAGGACTATTACCTTTAGAGCCGGGACTATAACTTCTACTAGTATTTTAAAGCTTTTAACGATTTTTAGTATAATACCTTTTTATATGCTTAATAGTGCTATACTGTTTTTATATTCTATTACAAACATGGATAAAATAGGTATTAAACTTAATAATCTTAAGAATCTTCTAATCTAAGAAGACAAAAAGGTACCTATTATTAGAAAATAAGGACATCCTTAGTAGATAGCTAGTTCTTAAGAACCTGCCATCTTTATGCTTTCTAAAGCTGAAATCCGTTAACTTTATTGCCGATTTAGTCATCCATTAATTAACCGATAAAATAACCTTCTTACCAGGGCTGGTAAAGAATTTAATAAGGCTAATATAGGAAAAATCATGCATGCTTACTATTAATGCCAGATAAACGCAAAAGCTCTGAGTAGATTTAAATTCACTCTTAAAGACAATATTGAATTTAACTATAAGGTCCTTATTAATATTATGCAAATTAATAAGAAGCTGGTCCTACACGTTATAGATTCGGTAATATTATTTTAAGCTGCCTGCTTTCTTAAACCCTAATAATAAAAAGCTTAAGATATCTGGAATGCCCTTAAAGAGTGCTAGATTAACACATATCTTAGACCCTTAAACTGGATAGTCCATGATGCTAGAAGAAACTTTACTTCTAGTGAATTTAGGCATTTAGCTTGACTATTATTAATTAATATTAACGAAGTCCCTGTTAAGGCTTATAATAGCATTGGAAAACTTAAGCAATATCATGCCCCTCTTTACAAAGCATATAATATTATTAAGACTAAAGCTAACGATTTTCTCTTAAAAGAGCAGATACTTTAAATAGCTGT
The DNA here is from genome assembly GCA_000222935.2 of Aciculosporium take MAFF-241224. Classification (NCBI taxonomy): domain Eukaryota; kingdom Fungi; phylum Ascomycota; class Sordariomycetes; order Hypocreales; family Clavicipitaceae; genus Aciculosporium; species Aciculosporium take. Next base: position 57,384 of record AFQZ01000111.1, read on the forward strand.
TAAAGCAGTTAATAACTCTGCCAGTCTAAATAGTCTTATTCCCACCCTCTTAGTCTTTAGAACCTATTTAAGGATAATAAATAATTCCCCCTTAAGCTTTATAGTTACTTAAAGAGCTAAGATACTTTAAAAAGCAATAAATAAAGCAAGACATAGTCTTATAAGACGCTAAGTCCATAATGCTCTAAATACCTATAACGGCCTAATAACCCTGCCTATATACACTCTTCCTTTAAATTCTAATATACGAGTTTATTATAAAAAAGGCAGATAAACTAGCCCTTATAAGCTTCTCTTAATAGAAGGAGAGACTTATATTATTAAGATGCCTTATAGCCCTATAAAGTTTTAGTCTATAGTTATTAAACTATATATAACCTTACTAGAGGTGAAATCTTCTTACAAGGAAGACCCGGTTTAAGGTAACGAAAATTATAAAAACCCCCCTAATAACCTAACAACTCCACTATAAAGAGAATGTAAAAGACCCTGGAAACACCCTTAAGCAAAGGCTTTTCTTACTAAGAAAGAAAAGGCCGATTTTCAACTTATAATTAACCTCTATATATAAGGAAAAATTAATATACCCGGAGAACCTTTCAAACTCTCTAATAAAGCAGAGATTAATACTTTACTAATAAGGAATATGTTTAAATTTATAAAATTCAACCTGTAAAGGCATAGAGGCAAAAGACTCTTTAGCTTGTAAATAGTAAGAGAAGTTAAAGGCAAGGTAACTAACTCCCTGTATAAAAAGTCATAATGTGTTATCTAAGGCTATAGCAACTAAGGAAAGGAAGTTATTCTTACGTAGTCCCTAATAATATAAAGAGCTAGTTAAAGGCTTATTGTTACTCTCACTCTATTATTAAAAAGAGAAGGCATTATGGCTTAGTTAAGGGATATTACCTAAGCATATATGCAGTTATAGATAAAGCTTAATTATATAATTCTTATAAAGCTTCCTGTATAAATTACATACCTTTACCCGCCAGACGTTATTATAGTCGTAATTAAGCTGCTATACGGAATAGCAGAGGCTGGCATGCATTAGTAGTTAATGTATTTTAATCATTATTATTAAAAGCTACAGATAATAACCTTTATATATAACCCTTACCTCCTTATTTCTTCTAGTAAAAGCTTGTGTTTTAGAATTATTAGAATGCAGACTAATAATACCTTAGGACTTAGCAATACTAAGTTTTTTAATTATAAAGAGGTTAAGTTAAAAAACGCTAAATTCCTTGTAAAGCTAAAAGAGAAATTAACGATTTTAATACCATTAATGTTTAATAGTTGCATTTTAAGCAAAGTTAATAATAACACCTTCTTTTTATAATAAAAGGCATAAGGAAGGAAGCTATTACAAGTTAATAACCCGACTGACCGAGCGAAATATGTCAAACAGCAAGTATAAGGAGCGTATATTGCTCTAATATATTAACCTAAAGCATCTTATAATCTTTCTATTACTGCCTAAGTTTAATACCTAGGATCTGACAATGTTTTAAGGCTTAATAAAAGACTTTAATAGCAAATTAATAATTAAGACCGTGGACTTTAATATATATCTCTCTTGCTAGAAAACGCTACTTTTTATATCTTTATTAATGGTTCTTTTGTAAATAATAAAGACCTTAGCTCTTAACTAGGCTATATAATCATCCTAGGTAATAAAAGGAAGGATAACAATACCTCTGAATTTACCCTTAGAGGAAATATTGTGATATATAGCTTAATAAAATCTAAAAGAGTTACAAGAAGTGCATTAGCTTCCGAGCTATATAGGATGGTTTAAGGTATTAATATTGCCTATATAATAAGCACTACTCTAAATATTATTACTAACTAATTAAATAAGCTAAAAATTCTAATAATAATATACACCGACTCTTTCTTGCTATATAAATATATTATTAAGCTAGGGATAATAAAGGAAAAGAAGCTAATGATTAATATTATAGCTTTATAGTAGTTATATAAGAGGAGGGAAGTAGCCGAGATACGCTGGATTAATAGTAATAATAATCCTACGGATGTAATAATAAAAACTTCACTAAATAAAGCTCTTAAGACCTTTATAACGAAGAATAAAGCCCAAATCCGTGTGGAAGGATGGGTTAAAAGACCTGTTGCGAGAATTGCTGTAAAAGCCGCTGCCGGAGCCGCTAAAGAATGAAAAAGTCCTAATTCCTTACTAAATCTAATAACAAATTAAGCGCCTAATAAAGAGCTTAAATTTAATAAATTCGAACGCGATTATAAGCGCCTAATTTAGTAGGATTGAACGCGGGAATTACACTCTTTGGCCCCCCCCCCCTATAACACTCTTTGCCTCCATAACCATTCGGCCTGGACTAACAAAAGTCATTTATTTAAAGGATGTTTTTTGCTTTATTACTGGTTTATTAATATCTGATTATTTGGGGCGTTTTATGTATTTTTAAAGCGATTTCTTTTCTTTTTTAATAAAGAGAGAATTTATAAGTGTTAGAATCGCTTATATAGATAATAAAAGGGATATACTGCATTAACTAGGAATTATAGGTTGTATATAGAATACATGCACCCTGATTGGCTGGATCACAGGTTATGTAACCTAATGGCTATACTGTGGCTATAACACTATACTTCTGTATTATAGCCTGCTTCTTCCCCTCTTTTAGAGATATAGATAAATTAAATATTAAACCCCCCCCCTACATTTGTGCTGCAGCATACTTGTAACCTAAGCGTTACTAACAATAATAGTTATATAAGAGGAGAAAAGTAGCTAAGATATAGTAGAAAAATAGTAATAATAATCCTATAAATATAATAACTAAAGCTTTACTAAATAAAGCTCTTAAGACCTTTATAATAAAAAATAAAGTCTAAATCCATGTAAAAGAATAGGTTAAAAGACCTATTAAGAGATTTACTATAAGAGCTGCTGCTAGAGCCGCTAAAGGATAAAAAAGTCCTAATTCCTTACTAAAATTAATAGTAAATTAAGCGCCCGGTAAAGAGTTCAGATTTAATAAATTTAAACGCGATTATAAGCGTCTAATTTAGTAGGATTAAATGCAGAAATTACACTCTTTAGCCCCCTATAATACTCTTTAGCCCTATAACTATTTAGCCTAGCCTAATAAAAGTCATTTATTTAGAGGATGTTTTTTGCTTTATTACCGGTTTATTAATATCTAATTATTAGGGCATTTTATGCATTTTTTAGAGCAATTCTTCTTCTTTCATAAAAAGAGAATTTATAAGTATTAGAATTACTTATATAGAGAATAAAAGGGATATACTGTATTACCTAGGAATTATAGGTTATATATAGAATGCACACACCCTAATTAGCTAGATTACAGGTTATATAACCTAGGGCTATACTATGGCTATAACATTACACTTCTGCATTATAGCCTACTTCTTCCTCTCTTAGAATATAAATGAATTAATTATTAGACTTTACCCCCCCCCCTTACATTTGTGCTACAGCATACTTGTAACCTAAGTATTACATACAAATATAATAATAGCTAGTTATTTTTATTATTTTTTACTAGCTAAAGCGATTTCTTATATTTTATTATTTCCTAAAGTTTCCTTTAGTTTATTTTATATAAGAATAAAAACTATAATTAAAAGGATGTTCTTAGTGCTTAATAGTTTTATAAGTTATAAAGTCTTTAAATCCTTAATAAGTATAATAATAAGTAAGGTTTTTAGTTTTTTAAGAGATATTATAGTAATTAAAGTCTTTAGTTTTATAAGAAATATAGTTATAAGTCGGGTATTTTTAATTTTTAATAATATTGCCTTAGGTTTAATAGCTAGTAATTTAAATAGCCCTTTTTTTTAGCTTTTTTTAATATTTTGTATTTTAAAATTAGCTTATTTCTAAGGTTATTATAATATAAGAAAATCTAATTAGCTAGTTATAATAGTTTTAAGCTTTAATAAATCTTCTTTTTAATAAATTTATAACTTTTTAAGTAAAAAAGATTCTTAATTTTATTATTGATAATTACTAGTCTTTTTTTTAAACTAAAAGGGTTTAGATTTTACTTGAGGTATTTATAAAAAATATAAATATAATAAAGTTTATTTTTAGTAATAATTATAATATATACTTAGTAATTATTTAATTCCTAGTACTAGCTTATTAATTTAAATATAAGTTTTATTAAATTCTTTTTACTTTTTAGCTTATAGTCTTACTTATAAATAATAAATTTAATATTTTAGTATAATACCTTACTTATTAATAATAATAATCTTAATATTTTAATTAAATAATCTTACTTATTAAGACCTAGTAATTTAATAATTTAACTTAAGAAGTCTTACTAATTAAAAATAATAAATTCTTAATTTTTAGCTAAAACTTTATATAAAAAATATAAGTAATTACTACTAGTTATTATATAGTAAAATTATTATATAGTTAGTTAAAAGTAATTATAAAGCTATTATTAATTTTATTATATAAGAATTATTAAAACACACTTATATATATTATTATTAAGTTATATAGTTAAGTATATAGTATAAGTTAGTTATTTTTTACTAGCTATATAATAAATCTGTTATCTATATGTGGTTATCTATAGTTACGGATTATACCATAACAAATACCTTAGTCCTATAGGTTTTAAAATTATTTATCTTAAAAAAGATTTAATCCTTAAAATAGCTATTTTTTTATAGTTAATCTTAAAGTATCCTACTTACTTATTATTTTTAAATTAAATATAATTAGGCTAAATATTTCTTTTATACTATATTTTATTATAACTAACCCTAGAGCATTTTATTTGCTTATTTCTTTTAAGTTAAGTATAGCTAGGCTAGATATCTCTATAAAACACGTTAAACTCTACTTAGAGACCCGTCCCTGGGAAAGCTCCCTTTTTAGATAAGACTACGATACCTCTGTCTCGAGCAATGTAGCCCTTCATGAGATCCTACATTATTGTCAGCAGTGTCCTTATGAGCTGTAATCCGTTAGAAGTTCAATAAATGCGTTTACTGCCTTAAAAGCCCGGCGCAAGGCAGTAAGAAAGGTCTCAATGTGGTGGTAATTGAGTGGTCGTTTGCAAATACCTTCCGCAAATCGCTCGCAAGGGCAGGAAGGCTTACCTTGTAAATCATGTTCGCGAGCAGGCATTCCACTTCGTCATTATCCACAAGCTCATCCCCGCTGAACAAGCAGAGAGCAGCGCGAAATTCTGCAACCGGTATTCTTGTCCTGCGCACCAGTCGTGTATCACCTTCCTTTGGTTCGTCAAAACCCCCAGCGATGAAGACTTTACGAAACAAATTGCGCAGAGCAATATCTCGACCGCGTTCGAGAGTTAAGTAGATGCGTCTTTTAACAAATACATCCTCCCCCTTCTGCAGCGCCAGATCGAAAGACCTCAAATCGCCTTTCTTGATACACTGTGTAAGGGGGAGGAAAAGCACTTGCAGTCGCGGATAGCTTTTAAGGAACTCTTCTGTTGGCAGTACGTGGCTAGTCAATAACCGGCATGGTATCAGGTACATCAAAATGCGTCTATCAATATTAGCAACTGACACTAAAGGAAAAGTCGTGGATGTCTGCCTACTCTACGTTATTCTTGGCATCCCTATGGGAAAGTTGCCACGCATCAAGGAGGTGTGTTTCGGCCTTTATTGAATGTTATTATTTGTAATCTTATTTAGATTGGGTAACAAACCTGAACGTAATTCTCTTCGAGAAAGAACAAAACTCCCACATAGAATTTGAATGTCACTCTTTGAGCTTTCGGGAAAGCATCCAATGGAGGCATATCGCCCTTGTCGTTGTAAACAGACAATGTTTTGAGAATAGTTCGCGATAAAGACGCAGAGTTCAGCTTAAAGTATGTCTTGAATAGCAAATTAATCACGAAGTAGATCCCCCATTTTCGAGATTCTCCTATCGGTGCTCTGATTTGGAATGGTTAGTACGTGCCTGTAGCTAATTGTGGTGCTGATTTACCTGTCGTTGAGACATAACGTGAATATGCGTTTAAGGTGCTGCTCGCAGTCCCTCAGCTGACCTTGCTTGTCCAGTTCGGGGTCAAAATCATCTTGAATTAATGACGAGGAGCCAGCGTTATACATTGAGTTTCGACTGCGCTCGTCGTCGGATTTGATCGCGAACAACCTCAAATATTTGCCAATCATGTACAGGCTGGGAATTGTCCATGCCTCAAAGCCAAAGTTGTTGTAACCACGAATTAGCATCGAGGTCAGCTCTTTCCACGAGTCGTATACTTTTGTCCAAGACGACTGATTTAAGTGAGCAGTCAAATTTTTAAAGGGGTTCAATATAAAGGTAACGTACTTTGCCGGTCTCCCCTGCCAGGATTTCACCCACGGAATTCCAGTAGGCTATGTACACATCCACCCATCCATTCACTTTTTCATGATCTACGGACTTTCGTCGAGAGTTTTGTGATTTGATGAAATGTTTGATATCACCCTTCACGCTATGAGAGCTTGTGCTTTGCCATATTCTCTTCAGACGATAAGGCTCATTTGGCGGTGCAACCGGTGATAAGGTCTGCGCGAGGAGATATCCATTCTTAAGAGCTTGGGCCTTGGCGAAATCTTTAAATAATTCATTCATTCTGAAGCCGATTGATTGATGTTTGATGCTCCACGTTGTAGTTGCCAGTCGTCTGGAGCAAGGTCACTATTAATGACACTGTAATAAAGAACTTTTGTGTGCTAGTTTGTTTGCGTCAACATCTGTCGCATAGACCAGTTCATCGTTCCGATGTCTCTTCATTAACCCCTCCCCATAAATTCAGGAGGAAAGACACTGGTTTGCGTAGCATGCCAAAATGGCTCGTGACATTACACGTGATAGCGAGCTCGAATTGCGTATGGGTCTGACACAGCCAATCACTGGTGGGGTCAAGCCCTGCTGTGCACATCCCTTGCCACTCTCCCCACCATCCGCGCACAAAAAATTATCGCAGTGTCAACTTACTTTTACCAATCTGTTTAACCTCAAGAGTTGTCAACGACGTTGACAATATTCATCGTGAGTTTTCAGCCCGACATCAAATATCATATGCTCACAAAGGATACAGATGGGTAAGAGGAATGTTCTCTTTATTTGCTCAGTGCCACGACAGAACGATAGTGATGATGATCAACGCATGACCATCGAAATTAAAGACGATACCGATTCACTTGGATATGTAGCCAAGTATGGGTTTCCGCTCATGACAAAGTCAGCTGAATGGAAAGTTATTCCGTCCGGGCACTTCACCTGATGACTTTGCCCGAGAAGTGGAATGCTTCTTGGTTATTAGAGCAGCACGCCCATTGCCGCCTACGTTGCCACAGCAAACAGCCTTTTTGATGCAGCCGGCACTTCCTTGAACCTGTATAAGTATTTGCACTGACTAGGCTTCCCTTCCACAGGTCGTCTTCAGGAATATGAAGTTATTGGGCGCCATCTGCCTACCGAGGCAAATCCGACTCCGGATATGTACCGCATGACCATTTTTGCTCCAAACGAGACTGTTGCCAAGTCCCGATACTGGTACTTCTTGCGTGGTCTTCGAAAGGTCAAGAAGGCTACTGGTGAAATCGTCAGCGTCAAGGCCGTAAGCACAACTAAGTATCATTCCGCAAACAAAATCACGGGGCTCACATTTCTGCTTTAGATCCATGAGAAGCATCCCCAGAAGGTCAAGAACTTTGGTGTCTGGCTGCGATACGATTCTCGCTCTGGTACACACAACATGTACAAGGAGTACCGCGAAATGTCTCGCACTGACGCGATTGAGGCCGTCTATTCCGAAATGGCCGCCCGCCATCGTGCTCGCTTCAGGTCCATCCACGTACGCTCATTTTGACCTCGCTGTCGATCTGGAACAGGGTAGATTACTAACTAGGATACACAGATTCTCCGCGTCGTTGAACTTGAGAAAACCGAGGACGTTAAGCGCCCATATATTAAGCAACTTCTCACTAAGGAACTTAGCTTCCCTCTTCCCCATCGTATTAGCAAGGCTGGTAGCAAGAAGTTGTTTAGTGCAAATCGACCTTCTACTTTTGCTTAAAAGGTTTTTAGTAGTCATAGAACAATTAGGCAAGGCTGTATACGCGTTTAGTCCAGAAACAGAAGTGAAGAAATATAATTAATTATACTTCCTTTTAGTAGTAGGTAATAAATATGCTATAATATAAACTTTAAAATATAATACGTTTATATTAAAGTAATTTTTTTAATTAAAAACTTTAAATAAATAATAAATATTAGTCTGTAGTATAATAGTTATATGTTATAAAGTGTGATAAAATGTATAATAATATAACTATATAGAATGTAGCTAACTAACTATATAGTTAGAAAAGAGGTTTTAAGTGCTAGAAGTGCTAAAAGCTATATAATATATATAAGGCTAACTATATTATAATATATAATACTATAAATACCTTAATACTACCGCTTAGCTAAAATATAAAGAATATAAAAACTAAATATATAATTTATTTTTAAATTATTTAAATCAAAGGGATTAAATAATTAGTATTATTATAAGCTTAAAAACTCTAAAACTGTTAGGAGAAGAAGACTATTAGGTCATAAGAGTAAAAGAGAGTAGAGAGGTTAGAAGACAGTTCTTGCTTAATAGCTAAGCTACAGCTTAGCTATATATAAGAAGAAATAAATAAATAAGAATTAAAAAGGCTAGTAAATATAACCTTTATATACCTATACCTACCTTTAGTATCTTAGCTATAAGACATCTGTGCTATAGCCTTCACTTCATTAGCAGGCCCAACCCCTGTAACAAAAACTTAGTTTATTAAAAAAGCTTTAAAATTAAAAATTAAATAGCCCTTATAATAATTATTTTTACTAAGATTATTTATAGTATTTTTATAAAGTTTATATGCTTTTTTTAATTAAGTCTCTTTATGTTAAGCTTTATAGTGCATTTTACTACTAAAGCTTACAGGCAAGGCTAGATTACCTGGCCTCTTAAAGGTTATCAACTAACCTTCTAAATTACTAGAGTTCTAGGGTGCTTACATAAGCATATTTAGGTTCATTAGGAAGCCCCTTTCTAGAGGATTCTAATGGTATTTAAATGTACCCTAGATGGGAAGAAACTAGGGAGATACGCCCTATAGAATTATATAGAATTCTATAAAAGTAGGATAACATATGCTCTAGTGGGTCTTAGTGGGTTAATTAGAAATTAACCACTTCCTTTCCTTTTTATTTTATTCTTTTCTATGTTTACTAGGCTTAGTTAGGCTAGTAACCTATAGTAGGTATAGCCCTACTTTTCTTCTATTCTCTATATATATAAGGAGGCTTTCCCTTCCTACCTTAAATAGATTTTCTTAACCTTAATAATGACAATAATAGCATTAGTAATACAATCTTTTTAATATATTTTACTTTATACCTTTTTTGTTATTATTCCCTGCTCTCTTATAGAGCTTATATTATAAGCTATATACCCTATAGCTTATAAGCAAGACCTTTATTTATTATACTTGCTTATATAAGTAAGAGACTTCTAATACTACTATAGGATAGTATTAGGTATAATTAGGCATGCCTTCTTATATCTAGCTATACCTTACAATAGGTTATAAGCCTGGATTCTCTTTACTTATAAGTAAGTTTTTCTCTAATAAGTCTTGCTTTAGGTTATAGTATTTAATATTCGTATTCCTTAGAATATTTTCCTAAAATTGGGTTATAATTCTTTATAATCATATCCTTAAGATAATATTCTCTAAAATTGGGTTATAATTCTATATAATTATATCCTAGAGATAGCTATATCTCTGAAATCAGGTTACCGTATTTAATATCCGTATTCTTTGGAATATTTTCCTAAAATTGGGTTATAATTCTTTATAATTATATTCTTAAGATAATATTCTCTAAAATTAGGTTATAATTCTTTATAATTATATCCTTGAGATAATATATCTCTAAAACTGGGTTACAGTATATCAACATCTGTATTCCTAAGAATTATATATATTCCTAAAATTCCTGATTTCCGGTATAAAAGATTTAATATCTTTTATTTCTTCTACGATATTTAACCTTTACAAAATCGACTACGGAAGACTTTTTTAACCTTATTCAGGCACCTTACCCTGGATTTATATTAGCTAAATTACTAATATATAGCTTATAAAGCTATGGATTCTAAACCAGAATTTCAACCCCCTAAGGTCTTAACTCAACAACTATAAGAGCAACTTTCGACTTTAACTTCCAACCTTTAAGCCTTTAAATTCAACTATAAATCAACTATAAATTCTATAAAAAAGGCTATTCTAGAAATTAAAAGTCAACTTAGTAACTAACAAGGTCAACTAATAATCTCTAGACCTTAACCTTAACAAGGAATTTAACCTTAAGATATTAACCCTATAGGAGCTTTTAATAGCTCTATTACTAAGGAACTTAGTAAGAGGGTTTATTCTTTTCCAGAGGCTGCTAAGCTAAAAAATCCTAGTAATTTCAACTAATGGAAGCAATGCCTTGCTATGCAGCTTAGGGCTCTAGGAATACCAGAATTCCTAGATAACCCTTTTATAGGAAATACCCTATAGGACTCTGATTAAGCAATTTTACTTATGCTTTTAAGAGATAGCTGCTCTAAAGGACCTTAAGCTACTATAATGTGGTAAAAATCACTAAAAGAGGCCTATAAGCTGTTGGTTAAACATTATAGCCATAGCCTTAATATCTAAAGAGGTTATTTATATAGCTAATTTTACTAGCTAAACTTTCAAAATTATACTAGTACTTTAAAGGCCTTTAACGCTGATTTTAATAACCTATTAACAAGATTATCCTTAGCTAAGGTTATTATATCCCCTATAGATTAGGTTAACTAATACCTAGAAGCTATAAAAGGGACCTTTCCCTCTTAGGCAAAAAGGTAGTGTTTTTCTATTAAGGTTAATAAAACCCTAGGTAATAGCCTAGAAGCTATTAACCTTTAATTTCTTATAACAGACCTTCTAGAAGAGTAAAGAGATAAAAGCTCTTTAGTTTTAAAAGCTATCACTTATAGGGCCTAAAATAACCCTAAGAAGGCTGCTAATTAGAATTAGAAAAAAGGTTCTAATAAGAACCAACAAAATCAAGGTTCTAAGGGCTATAAAAAGGGTTATAAAAATAACTCTAATAGCCAGGGCATTAAAAAGAAAAAGCCCTTCTAGGAAGAAGAAAATTCCCCTAATAAAGGAAATTTAACAACCTTTATTATAGGCTCTTTTAGCCTTAGAGACCTCGAAACCTACGAAAATTCTGATATTGATGATATAAAGTTAACTATATCATCAAATTCAACAAATTTAACAACTTTGGAATTTGCTAGGTATAATTATAATTGCTAAGCCGTATAACAAGGCCTTTTATATAATACTGGTTCTACATGCCATATTATAAATAATAGGGATAAATTTACCTATTATAAGCCCTATAATAAAGGGCAGGCCAAACCTATTATTACTAGTGGCGGACCTATTTTTCCTACTGGAATAGGAAATGCTAAATTTACTATCTTAGTAAATAAAAACCTAGTAACTTTTAAGACCCTTATTCTAAAGAATGCTTACTATATTCCTTAGCTAGATACTAGTTTAGTAAGTAGAATTAGGTATTATAAGGCAGGGGGCTACCTAAATAATTAGAAATTATACCTTAAAGATAATTCTATCTGTAGTATTCTTAACTTTCAAAAACACGGCTTTTTCTTACAGCAAAAAGGGCTCTAAATACCGCTTTTAGTCGGACCTTCTTCCAACCAAGCTAATAACATTAGTTATTCGGCTTATTACCCTATAGGGATAAATACTAGCTATCCTATAGAGGTATATATCCCCTTAAAACCTCCTCATTGGGCAGAATTTAAAGAAATTGAGGATTTACGACCAAAGGAAACCACCAAGGCCACAGAGGCCACCGAAAATTCGATTATTCCGATTTCCTTAGCCCCTCTAGAAGCCTACCCTAAACCGGCTATAGAGGATTGTTAAGCTTTATAGTGCATTTTACTACTAAAGCTTACAGGCAAGGCTAGATTACCTGGCCTCTTAAAGGTTATCAACTAACCTTCTGGATTACTAGAGATCTAGGGTGCTTATATAAGCATATTTAAGTTCAATAGGAAGCCCCTTTCTAGGGGATTCTAATGGTATCTAAATGTACCCTAGATGGGAAGAAACCAGGGAGATACGCCCTATAGAATTATGTGGAATTTTATGGAAGTAGGATGATGTATGCTCTGGTGGGTCTTAGTAGGTTGATTAGAAATTAACCACTTCCTTTCCTTTCTATTTTATTCTTTTCTATGTTTACTAGGCCTAGTTAGGCTAGTAACCTATAGTAGGTATAGCCCTACTTTTCTTTTATTCTCTGTGTATATAAGGAGGCTTTCCCTCCCTACCTTAGATAGATTTTCTTAACCTTAATAATAATAATAATAGCATTAGTAATACGATCTTTTTAATATATTTTACTTTGCACCTTTTTTGTTATTATTCCCTGCTCTCTTATAGAGCTTGTATTATAAGCTATATACCCTATAGCTTATAAGCAAGACCTTTGTTTGTTATACTTACTTATATAAGTAAGAGACTTCTAATACTGCTGTGGGATAGTATTAGGTATAATTAGGCATGCCTTCTTATATCTAGCTATACCTCACAATACTTTATAAACTTATTAGTAATTATTTAATTAGTATTAATTTATTAAAGTTAAAAGAATTTATTCTTAACCTTTTATATTACTTATTTTTATTATATATTTATATATTAAATATAAATAATATACTTTTTATTAAATATATAAGCTTAAGTATTTTAATTATTTATATATAATAATAATAAATACAGTTAAAAAAAGCTAAAGTTCTTAACTAAATTTAAAACCTAATTTAAAAATAAAGGTATTAATAATAAATTTATATACTTTACTTTTATTAAGCTTAAAGCTATAATAATTTATTTCTTAAAACTTCAAAGAATTATATCTTTAAAGAATTATATCTTTACTAAGTATAATAATATACCCTACTTATAATGGATTCGGGCTATAAGCTCGGACCTTTACGGACAGAGGGCTGGCTGCATTATATAAGCCATATATAAGCAGTATAGGTCCTATTTATATATATATTTATAGAGTTATATTTATAGTTTTAATTAAGCTTTTCCTTTTTTTTCCCTTTTTATAAATAATAATATTATTTTTGTTAGAATCGCTTGTATGGAGGATGGAAGGGATACGCTGTAATAACTAGGAATTGTGAGTTGCATACAGAATGCACGTACTCTAATTACCTAAATTACAGGTTATATAACCTGGGGCTGTACTGTGGCCATAATACCATACCTTTGCATTATAGCTTACTTCTTTCTCTTAAGAATATATATAAATTAATTATTAACTTTACCCCCCCCTATATTTATACTATAGTATACTTATAACCTAAGCGTTGCTAATACTAATTAGTAGTTGCTAATAACTATAAATTTACTAGGTTATATCTAGAAGAAATACGTTTAAATGCTTTTATTTACAAAACTATAAGGAATTCTAATATTATACTAACTAAAGGATTATTTCTTTAATTATTAACTTTTACTACTTATTTATAATAATAAGAAGACTTAACTTTTATATATCTTCTTACTTATTATAAACTATTACTTATTTATAATTAAAACTAGATTTTTACTGTTATTTACAGAGAATTAGCTAATACTAACTGCTTTAATTAGTATTAAATATAAAGCTTAACTTAAAATACTAAAATATCTTTAAGCTAAGGAAAAATAGGAGATAATTTTAAGAAATAGCTTTAAAAGAATATTTATAAAAGAAAACTTTTAAAAAGTACCCTTCCTTAAAAGCTTTATAAATACTGCCTAATTCTATCCTAGAATTAAACTAAGTTAGTTAAGAATATTAATATTAATATAGCTACTAAATAATAAATTAATAACTATATTACCTATATAATTAACTATTATATTCTTAACTAAGGAAAAGGGTGTAATCTCCTTATTAACTTCTAAAGGAACTATAAAAATTAAACTAAAAATGCTTTTAATAAAAGTAATACTAACCTAAAGTATACCCTATATAACTACCTTAATAATAATAGTGTTAAAACAGCTAGAGGATTAAGATTAAATATCTCTAAAGATCTTATTAATATCTTAAATATTAACCCTAATACGGATTATAAACCTTTACTAGAAAAAGCAACTAGAAAAGGAAAAAAAACTTAATAACTTAAACTTTCTAATAATAAGGATTTTAAATATAATAAAGATTTTTATTTAACTAAAGAATTTTAACCAAAACTGTAAAACCTAATTAAAATAATTTCTAATAGTAATTAAAAAGCTTTTAATACTCTTAAAAGACTTTACTAAAAGAAAGAATAATATTTTAAAGAAGTATATAACTTTATTAATAAAAAGTTACTATATTTTAAAGAGAAATATTCTTAAGCAGGAGTTTTCCCTTTACTTTACTTAAAAGCTTTTCTTATTATACTTTAAGGTAAAGCTTATATATACTTCTTTAAATACTTTAGAGTAAAGATAATTTTATTTAAAGAAATAACTTAAAACATTAGAAATTACTTTAAAACACTTAAGAATAAGAGCTTTTATAAAATATAATTTACTAATTTATGCCTTTGCTATATTATTATAGAATATCTAATAAAGAATAAGTTAAAATACTTAGAAATCCTTTTTAACTAACTTATAAAGATATTTAATAGCCTTTATAACTCTTTTAAGCAATATATAATCCTTCTTTATTAAGTATAATAAGCAATAGAAAACGATAATGATTTTTATAATATTAAATTTAGAAATATGCCAACCTTTAAAGAATTTATTAGTAATTTTTAAAATTACCTCTTAGCAATAAACATACTACTAACCTCTATAAGTTAGTTACTAACAACTACTAATAATAATCTAAATGCCCTTATTGCCTGGTTTATAGATTAATATATTAATATAGTAATGTTTATAAACCGATGCTATTTATAAGCTATATATTATAAAAGACCTTAAGCTAGAATAAGCTTAAAAAATGCTTTATATACTATAAAGAAGGATACTAGTTAACTAATTATCCTGCTTTTAAGCAGAAGAAAGCAAAAGCAACTTAGTAGAATAACAGAAAACACTAAAAACCACATTTTAAATGCTAATACTATGCATTTCTATAGGCCTATAAGGGCGAATTAGCCTAACTTACTATTACTAATAATAATAGTAAGGATAAGCATAAAAAAGCTGCCTAGAACGCTGCTTTCCTTATTATTAATAAAAAAGAGAAACTAAATAATAAAGAGGCTTATTGTTACGTGGTGGTATCGTCACGTAGTCGGTTGGAAGCAACCGTAAAGCTGTCATCAACGTTATTATAAAGGGGTCATCAAACGCACCTGTATATACTACTATTAAGTCATATTGTTAAGTGCATTCTGTGTAAGGTTGTTGTTATTCTTCACTAGCTATCAGATGAATCTGTCCTATATATGTGGGATCCGACATTGTGGATTATCCCGTAACAAGTGCCCCTCCTTCGAAGATAACCGTCCCGGTTATCCCGTAGGGTCCAGCATAGCTAGTGGCAGAAATAACAAAGAGAAATTAAACTATAGGCATTCTACATCAGGTGCTAAGAATAGAAAACAAACAAAATAAAATAGCCAATCTGTGACAATCCTCTTTTTAACTGTAGAGAACAATAAAACAAAGGAAAACAAAAGAAAACCTTCCTAAGCCAAACTATCCCTGCCATTCCTAAAGCGATGTCCTTAATAGTCTGTAACCAATTTTTGCTATATGTTAGTAGATGTCGCGGCTTTATTGTCCGTGAGCCCTAGGTCTGTCATTCGTTGTTGTTTGGCGCTATTATCCTCTTAAGGGCTGTTGCTAGCGACTGGTCTTTTGTCTAGCGTCCTTAGATCCCTAGCCTTAATGCTTGGATTTAGTGGACCCTTGCTGGACTGCACTGTTGTTGGCGTTGTCTTGTGGGCGGGTCCCGAGGCCTGTTTAGCAATATTAACACTAGTATTGCGAGATAGAGATCCTCCCACAGTGGACTAAGCGGGCCTTGGCCTTGCTGGCGTGACTCCTCTTCTTGATATTGTGCCTTTCGGCAGAGGTGTCTTCGAGCCTGGCTCGCTTAGGGTAGTCCTTTTACCCGCGTCTTGTAGCTTCCTGATATTATATGCTACTTCTTAGGCAAACTGGTCTAAGGCCGCCGTGTTAGCGTTTACCTTATTGACCGTAGTGGTAACAGCGTCAGCTATCTCCTTGACTTCACTGAGGCGGTTTTTAAGAATTATGATCCGACGTTTATGTTCCTAGTTTACGTGCATTACCTTGGCTTTGTCTAGGATTGACTTTTCTGTAGCAGCCTTGCTTATTATACCGCATTGCATGGCCAGGCCTTGGATTAAATTTCGTTGGTCTGCCAGCTCCTTCTTTAGAGCAGTTATATTTTGTTCCCTAGTCATCGATTCTCGCGCCTGGTTTATGTGTACCCCTATGCTCTGACTGCGTACGGATAGTAAGTCTGTTCTTCCAATTATGGCGAGGGCTCTGGCGATAGACCCGTTTATGCCACCTGACTTATCGCAGTATTGTACTGCAAGGACTTCTTCCTTTAATGGCAGTCCTAGCTGCTAATCTCCAGATCCAGCAGCATTGCCGGCCTGTCCTCTGTTAATGAAACTTGCGGCGGCCTGTTTGACGCGGATTCTGATGTTATGGACAACAGGCGTGTTAGCCAGGCGTTTACCATTCTTGTGGCGTTTGTTGGCCGGGATGGAGTCGTTTATCCTGAAGATCTGACGTAGGATATTAATCTATAGTGGGTATATTGCGTTAGTCTTTACTATAGAAATTGTGTCTTTATTGATTTTGGCTCCCTATATTGCGAAATCTTTAGAACAGGTGTAAATAGCTTCTTCTGTGGTTTAAATGCTATTGCTAGCCTGGTGTTGCTACATCCTAAACGAATCCAAATTAGTTGCCTTCTTTAGGAACTGGTAGCATTCCCTAGTAGATCTAAAACAACTAACTATTAAGGTGAAATTAAGTTCGTTTAGTCGGCCCAGGATAGTAGAAGTGCTTATAGATCTTGCTCTAGTTCCTATACGGCTAGAAGAGGTTCTGATCCCTTAGTGTGCTATTAAGCTGATGAATTTGATGTTGGAGTCCCTGTTATTATTATATGAGTCGGCTCCTTGTGTTGTGTTACCTACGTTAGACGAAGTGTTTGGCACGGTCGCTGCCTCGTGTTCCTGATGACGCTCTTCCGGGGTAGTTATGTTTGGAGGACAGTGGTCGAGTTCTTATAATGAGTATGAGGTAGTGTATAGTAATACGAGAAAGATCGTCTGGAATATGAAAGAAAATGCTTAGGGTGAGCGGTCTTAGGTGAGTAGTGAGCGAGTGGTTGTAAGCATATAAACGGAAAAATGACAATAAGAGTCCGTTAATATACGAAAACAACAATAAAAGGTTGAAAAGATAAAATAACTCGGAGTGCATGATAGTCGAAATCAGGAATCGAAGGTTAAAAAATGAAGAAAAAAACGGGAAATCTGGGGTGTCAAAAGGTGCGGATGAGAGGTTAAGTGAGAAGTGAAATGAAATCGTGAGTGGTGTTGTAGGGCAAAAGGGGTCACGTGTCTTCCGCCATAGCGATCACGTGGGGTCCTGCAGGATATTAGATCCTGCTGACCTCGAGGCGTTGTTAGCCTTCCTGCCTTGTAAGCCCCTTCTTCCTATACTCCTCATCCCAGTTGATTAAATGCTCCTTTAGATATTCATTTATTAACTCTAATGCGTTTACCTCCATCTCGCTTTCGTCGATCCACTGGTCGTCTTTAGCGGTATATCCTTTCTATCTTATAAGGTAAGCTACCTTAGGGCTTCGTCCCTTAGTGCAATAGATTTTCACCTTATGTGAGATAATCCGCTTAATTTCCTAGTAATCAGCTTTGCTGCTCCCTTTGAGATCAATTGGTGGAGGGGGTGTTTCCTCCCTGCCAAAGGGATCTTCGCCTTGGTGCGGTGTCTTGTGTGACGTTGACTCTAGTTGCGAAAGCTTCGATAATTTCCTTCTCTTCCTTAGGCTCTTCCTGCCTTCTTCCGTTAGGAGCCTCCATTTTACTAGTTTCTGCGGTTAAAGAGGTAGGATTCTCCTGGTCTAAGTCTCCCTCCTCTGCCATGTAGAAAGCACTAATAAAATTAGATTCAACCTCCCCTTTGTTAGAGTTGTAGTTAAACGTTAGGTATGCTTCGCTACCTTCTGCAGCAAAGTACACGTCTATAAAGTTAGACTTATTATGTTTATTATCCTTTAATAGACTTCCTTCTCCAGCTAAATAGTATCTAGAGTCTGCTAGATACTGCTCCTGCTCTCTAGCGTCAGGATTGTTATCTAGAACTATAACTTTATAGGGTTCCCGGTTCAGACGCTCCTATTACCTAAATTGTCTTAAGTAGAATTAATCCCCTTAGTAAGGGTTCCGTTGCTCTCTGGATTAATTCCCTCCCTAATCTTCTTTCTCTAAGGATTTCTTTTTTCCTTTATTGTCTCCCTAAGATTAGTCTTCTCGGCTATGGGCCCTGCCTTCCTTAGTCTAAGGGTCTGCTTCCTTCTTTACAGGGTCCTCTTTTCTGACTTCTAGTTGGTATAGTCTGTTATTGTTATGCTACTAAGACCTTTAAGGTTAATCCTAGTCCTGTTGTGGTTTATTCTAATAAACCTATTCCTGGTATGGGACTGGTGGCCTTCTCTAGTCTTCCTGGTTGTAATCCCTTAGGCCGCTTAATCTCTCTTTAACGTGTATATAGTAGGGATATTGTTGTTAAAAGTTAATCTGTTAGAAACAGTCTCCTCTCCTCTAGTCACAGTCCTTATAATGGCGATTCTAGTGGGCCTTTACTCTTTCACCCTTGGATTTGTTTAAGTCTAAGGATTTATTATTATAAAGGTGGGCTTTTACTGTTCCTTTAGTCTTTTCCTAGTGACGGGACTTCTGTTGCTCCTTAATTTCTTAATATAAATTGCGGCGTTTTCTGTCTACTATATTAAGGTATTTGTTGCGCTTTGTGCCCTTGGTTGGATCTGGGCATAGCTTCTTTAGCTTAGGACATAATTTCATCCTAAAGCGCACCAGAAGCTGCAGATCCGTTGTCTCTCCGTTTGCTCTAGCATATTAAAAGATTTAGGCTATAAAGTCCTAAATAAAAACGCTATTTATAACATCTTCTTAGGTGTACTTAGCCTGCTTAAGCTTTATCGCTACATCTTCCGTCCTTACGTGGAATTCTTCTTATACTGCCTCAATAACACTATTAATGCTAGCAAAAATCCGTTCCTTTTCGGATTCGTCTAGGTGTTATCAGTACCAGGTCATCACTTCTCCACAGAATAGTTACCAGATATTACAAAGTAACACCTTCTTTTGGTTTAGTGGTGCTCTAGATAGGTGCTCTTTTACTGCCTAAATCTAAAGCTTAAGGTCTAAAAAAACAGCGGTTTTTCCTTTGTATAAGATGAATTTATTACCTGTGTCCACTATATCTGGTTTTAGGTCTAGAAGTCTGATGTTCTAGATCTTTTAGGTTGAACTTGCTAACTCTTTTTCTCTAGGAGCTCTTTTAGGCTCGGAATCCCGTTTTAAATTATATTCTAGTCAGAAGGTATCCTGTTTCTAGTATCCTAGTGTTTAGCTTAGCTGGTTATTATAAGGCTCTTTAGTATAGCAGTGACTATCTCTATAACTACCTGCTCTGTTGCTATAACCATCTGCTCTGTAGCTGTATTTACTTCCTTATTATGGGAAAGTTAGAGGTGGATTTATATATCGTCCTGCGTTGCCGTTTCTAGAAGGTCCTTCTATATACCCGTTACCTTATTATATAGGTGGATATAGCGGTAACTAGGAGTATTAGTATTATTAAGCGCTGGTGTAGTATGTCTCCCTCTGTTTATAACCTTTGTGCTCCTTAGAGTTTTGTCTTTACTGCTGGTATTCTGTTATTAGTAGGGTATAATTTCGCACGTCCCTTAACGGATAACCTTATTAAGGTGCCAATGTCGTTACTTAAGGATTTAGAGGAGCGCCTCCTTATCCGATGTTTAGTGGACTAAAGGTTTATGCGTCCCTAGGGGGAAAACCTTATTAGGGTGCTAATATTATTACCTAAGGATTTAATAAAGCGCCTCCTTGTCCGGCGGTTGGTTTATGCTGTGGAAATCCTGCTTATTATGAAGACTTATATCTTTTTACCAGAGGAAACCGTTAAGCTTGGTTTAAAACTACGCAAGGTAGGTTGAAAGAGGTCTTAGTATTATTAGAATAACTTGTATATCCAAACTCCTGTTGCAATTTAGGTGAATCCTAATCGTACAGTAAGAGGTCTATTACTTCCGGTTGGTGAGATTTACTAGTACTGGCGTGACCTTGTATGAACCCTGTTGCTTCTCTTAAGTCACTTGTCTTAATTAGGTAATCTTGAAACTTTGTTAGCTTAGGTATTATAACCGTCGTTTTACCCCTTTACTAACCGGAATTCTGACTAATTTGCTCTGGTAGGGTAGGTCCGGTCTGCTAAGGGTTTGGTTGCTAAGTCATATTAGCTCCTGTCATTATTGGTTTAAACGGTTCCTGTGTAATTAGCGCTGTGTTCGACTGTTGGTCCTGGCGACCTGCCTACATCCGGTCTATAAAGGCTGTTATAATTCAGTTTAACTCCCTTATTTATAAAGTAAGGCCGACTAAAGTGTTTAAGATGTTGTCTTAGGTTTCTATTATTTATTATTAGAAGTCGGTTTCTACAGGGTGAGCGAGGTTTTCTTTAATTTATATCTGTGACTTTTGCATTTCCCTTATCACTTTGCACACTTTCTCCTGTGTTTTGGCTGCTCCCTTAATGCTTTGCAGGATTTTATAAGCTAAGGTGTTGCTAATGGTGTTCTTGGTTTTAGGTTCTAGCTTGTGCCCTGCTGTAATATTAAACGGTTCCTTAGTATCCGTTAAATCCTAGCATACTTGTCTCCCCTTGCTAGTTCTAAGGGGTCATAGGTCCCTAGGAGATTATAACTTTCCAGCTGACCGCTCTTCCTCTCTTTCAGGCATAACAGGATTCTCCGTTATTAGCAGACCTTCTACCCCTTATATAGTCTTATTTATTATCTCATCCGGGTTAGTTGAATCTTTAGGTATTACGAACCCTCCCGTACGTGTTAACATGATAAGGTTCCCCGTTTCTCTGTAGTCTCTGTTGTTCTAAAAGTCTATATAGGTAGAAGACTTATAGTAGACTGACTTGTTGCTTCCTGCGGATTCTTTACTGGATGCTGGATTCTGCTTTAGTGGTAACGTGAGTTATATGATAACAGCTGGTCGTTTCTATTATCTCCTGCTGGATAAAGCTGTTTCTTATGTCCTGTTGCCTCCTAAGGTCTCCTTAGGGTTATTATCTGGATTAGGACTAGAAACTATAGTTAGAATAATGTCCCTAACGCTTAATGGTTTTGTGAGTTAAGAAGCCTCTGGTTCTTTAACAGGTGCAATAATGAGCGAGGTTTCTGGCTCTTTAAGGGGTGTTATAGCTGTTAAAGTCTCTAGTTCTAAGAGAGGTGTAGTCCTAGGCGGGGTGGTTCTAATCCTTAATAATGTTACCTTGGGTTTAGTTGCTGATGGTTTAAGAAGCCCTTCCTTCTTAGCCTTTTTTAGTGTTTTTCATGCTAGAATCAGTTCTTCCCTGAAGTACAAGTAATGTATGGGAACTAGGTTAACTGGTTGTAGCGGTTCTGCGGTCTAGTGAAGCTTTTCTTCCCGGAATTTGTAATTTCCTAGGTAGGAAAGGTCCTTAACCTTGTTGTTAGTAGTTACTAGTCTTCCCCTGGGACTAAGAGGGTTAGGATTTTGCTTAAGGTATTTATAAAGCTTGTAAACACAGTGAAGCTCTCCCTTAGTAATAGTTGTAATGCGCGATTAGTAGTTGTCTAATTCCTGGCGCTAACTTGTTGATTTAGACATGAGTTCTGTTAAATCCTTCTTACCTCTTGGCTTATAGCCTTACTGTAGGTAGTAAATCTAACGTTTTAGCACACTGCCTTGCTTATTAATAACAGCAACCCTGACTCTTTAGCTGTCACAGCCTTGCTGGTTAGGACCTAGCAATCCAGTAATTTAACTTAATACGTCTTACTAACTAAAAGCAGCAAGTCCTTAATTTTTGGTCGAAACCTTATACGAAGGACGTGAGCAATTGCTACTAGTTGTTACGTAGTAGTATTGTCACGTAGTCGGTTGGAAGCAACTGTAAAGCTGTCATCAACGTTATTATAAAGGGGTCATTAAACGCACCTGTATATACTACTATTAAGTCATATTATTAAGTGCATTCTGTGTAAGGTTGTTGTTATTCTTCACTAGCTATCAGATGAATCTGTCCTATATATGTGGGATCCGACATTGTGGATTATCCCGTAACACTTATAATACTTTTTCCTTTATAGTATTCTTTATATAAGCACTAAACCCCTTGCTCTTTTTAGTATTAACTATAAACTTCTTATAAAATAATGCTTTTAAATATACCTTATTTCTTAAGAACCCTTATAACTATAATACTAATAAAAAACCTTAATAATATATATATCTTATAAATATAAGATATATAGCGGATATATTCTATAGTATACTTCTAGATATAAGAGCATTAGGAATTTTAACTACTAACTAAGGCTAAGTTAATGCTTTAATAAAGATTATAAAAAACCTTATAATTATATATTCTTCTAACTAAAGAACTATTACCTTTAAAGCTAGTACTATAACTTTAACTAGTATTTTAAAGCTTCTAATGATTTTTAGTATAATACCTTTTTATATGCTTAATAGTGCTATATTATTTTTATATTTTATTATAAATATGGATAAAATAGGTGTTAAACTTAATAATCTTAAGAATCTTTTAATCTAAGAAAATAAAAAGATACTTATTATTAGGAAATAAGGATATCCTTAGTAAATAGCTAGTTTTTAAGAAACTGCTATCTTTATGCTTTTTAAAACCAAAATCCGTTAACTTTATTACTAATTTAGTTATCTGTTAATTAACTAATTAAATAACCTTCTTACTAGGGCTAGTAAAGGATTTAATAAGGCTAATATAGAAAAGATTATATATGCTTACTATTAATACTAGATAAATATAAAAGCATTAAGCAGATTTAAGTTTACTCTTAAAAACAATCTTAAATTTAATTATAAGGTTTTTATTAATATTATGCAAATTAATAAGAAGCCGGTCCTACATATTATAGATTTAGTAATATTATTTTAAGCTATCTACTTTCTTAGATACTAATAATAAAAAGCTTAAGATATTTAGAATACCCTTAAAGAGTGCTAGATTAATATATATCTTAGACCCTTAAACTAAATAGTTTATAATACTAAAAGAAACTTTACTTTTAGTAAATTTAGGTATTTAGCTTAACTATTATTAATTAATATTAATAAAGTCCCTATTAAGGCTTATAATAGTATTAAAAAACTTAAGTAATATTATACCCCTTTTTATAGAGTATATAATATTATTAAGACTAAAGCTAATTGTTGGAATCGCTCGTCTGGAGGATGGAAGGGTTACATAATAGTAACTGGGAATTATGGGTTATATGCACAATGCGTGTGCCCTAATTAGCTAGATTACTATATTATGTAACCTAGGGCAGTACTATAGTTACAACACTACACCTTTGTATTATCCCTTTTTTTTCCCTTTAGTTAACTAAGAACTATATAGAAATTAGACCTTTATTACCCCCTTATGGTATTGCTACAGTATATTATACCCTGTAAAACCATTACTAATTAGTAGTTATTATAACTATAGATTAACTAGGAATTAATAGAAGAGATAAACTTCTGATATAATACACTTATTCACTTAATTACACAGAATCCATTGTTTATACTACTTAAAAGTAACTTTTTTTTATTATTATTGACTTTTACTACTTATTTATAATTATTAAGAAAGTTTTTTTGTGGAATTTACCTATTATCATCGATTTATTACTAGTTTATAATTAAAGTATTTTCTTTGCTATTTATTATAAAAAAACACTAAAAATAGCTTTAACTTCTACTACTAAAAGCTAACTAACTTATTTAAGACTCTCTT
>AFQZ01000110.1:0-81693 GCA_000222935.2 Aciculosporium take MAFF-241224
CTTCTTCCCTCCTCCTTCTTCTTCCCCCCCTCCTTCTTCTTCCCCCCCTCCTTCTTCTTCCCCCTTCCTCCTCTCTTCTTTTCCATCCATCCATCACACACCATACAAAAAGAAGAAAAAAGCCGACAAACATGACCTTCTCCCCCGAAATCCACACCTTCCACTCGGGCGCCCCCCAACCGCAAACCTCCTCCCCCTCCTCGGCCTTCTCGTCGGTCGACCCCTCGACGGGCGACCCCCTCGCCACCATCTACGCCACCACCCGGCAGCAGCTCGACGATGCCGTCGCCGCCGCCCACGCCGCCTTCCCGACCTGGTCGCGGACGCCCGCGCCGCAGCGCGCCGCCGTGCTCCTCCGCGCCGCGTCCCTCCTCCGGCAGCGCAACGACGCGCTCGCCCTCACGGAAACGCTCGACACGGGCAAGGCCTGGTCCGAGACGTCCACCGTCGACGTCGCCACGGGCGCCGACGTCCTCGCCTACTACGCGCACCTGATTGCCGCCGACGGGCTCGCGGGCCGGCACACGGCCCTCCGCCCGGACGCCTACCTCCTCACCAGCCACGAGCCGCTCGGCGTCTGCGCCGCCATCGGCGCCTGGAACTACCCCCTCCAGATCGCCCTCTGGAAGTCGGCCGCGTGCCTCGCCGCCGGAAACTGCGTCGTGTACAAGCCCAGCGAGGTGACGCCCCTGCACGGCAACGCCCTCGCGCAGCTGTACCTCGAGGCCGGGCTCCCCCCCGGCGTCTTCAACGTCGTCTACGGCGACGGGCCCTCGGTCGGGGCCCCGCTCGTGGCCCACCCGGCCATCGCAAAGGTCAGCTTCACCGGGCAGGTCTCCACCGGGAGCAACGTCGCCGCCGAGGCGGGCCGCGCCATCAAGTCCCTCACCCTGGAGCTCGGCGGCAAGAGTCCCCTGTTGGTGCTCCCCGACGCCGACGTCGGGGAGGCGGCCGACGTGGCCATGGCCGCCAACTTCTTCTCCTCGGGGCAGGTGTGCACCAACGGCACGCGCGTCTTCGTCCCCGACACGCTCCTCGGCGCCCTCGAGGAGGCGCTCGTGCGGCGCTGCCGCGAGGGCATCCGCATGGGCATGCCGCGCGAGGCGACCACCAACCTCGGGCCCGTCGTCAGCGCCGCCCAGCGCGACAAGATAGATGGCTACGTGCGCCATGGGAAGGACGTCGACCGCGCGCGCGTGCTCTACGACGGGGCGCGCGATGCCCAGAGCCGCAGACCCACGCCGGGCGGGTTCTGGGTCGCCCCCGTCATCTTCACCGACTGCACGGACGGGATGCGCGTCGCGCGCGAGGAGATTTTCGGCCCCGTCATGTGCATTCTTCCGTATGCGGCCCGCGACCGCCCGCAGGCCGCGTGGATGGACGACGTGGTGCGCCGCGCCAACGACACGCCCATGGGCTTGGCGGCCGGCGTCGTCGCCCGCGACGTCGCCCTCGCGCAGCAGGTCGTGCGCCGCCTCGACGCAGGCATCACCTGGATCAACACGTGGGGGGAGTCGCCGGCCGAGATGCCCGTGGGCGGCTGGAAGATGAGCGGGCTCGGGGTGGAGAACGGGCATGAGGGGATCCGGGCGTATATGCGGGTCAAGAGCACGCTTGTGCAGCTGGGGACGGGGGCCTGCAAGGGCTTGTTTGCCAAGCTGTGAGGTGTAGGGAAATGCAATGTAAGAATACAGAATCATGAGGCAGCTCTTCTGCAGCATGCCGGGGACATGTCCACCCGAGGCGGCCCCCGGCAGGGCCCCGGAGGGACACTCCCTGGTGATGCCCATCAATTCGGGCAACTAAACGGACAAGTTGACAACTACGGCGTCTGGAGATGCACCTCAATAGGAGTGCTTACACAAAGCCCACATTGTTCATCCAAATAGACGCAACAGGTTGGCCTGAGGCCCGTCATCCTACAGATGGTCAACTGTCACACCACTTCTAGTATCGCAGTCTGACGTTTTGTCTATTCCTATTCCTATTCCTGTCCAAGAAACGTCTATGCCCTACATTAAAACCTTGACATTACCACACACGATACCGAGCACACCCCATATAGGAGAACGCTCCAAGGGGCAACCCCGGGGAAGAAAATTACGCCAGGAACTACTGACACTCTATCGAGATAAACCACGTGCCCGAGCTTCAATTCACGCCGCCTTGCGAGATCCCTTGTTCCACTTCTTGACCCGGAACAAGTAGTACAGGACCAGGGCAACGAAAAAGTTGAAAAGGATGTACACCCACATGATGCCAAAGTTGCGCCATCGGTCGCTCCAGTAAATTTCCGAGGCGGCAATGATCTGATCGGCGTTGCGGGCGCTGCAGTACTGACACTGCGAAGTGGCCTCGGGGTTCTTGAGAAAGCCCTCGGCCCCATTGAGGAACGACTGCATGTACTGGCCGCACGTTTGGTTTTGTGGCGGGTTGAAGACGTTGAGCTCTATGTCTGAGCAATCAATGCTGCGTTCGTGGAGCTCGGTTCCGACAATGCCACCGATCCAGTAGGTGAAGGGGCTGACACGATACATGAAGATCCTGGAAACCAGTCTGGTCAGCTGCTGTTGAACTACGTACGAAGACGGGCAATCCACTTGGGGGGGTCGAACAAAGGGAGAAGAAGAAGAAGAAGAAGAAGAAGAAGAAGAAGAAGAAGAAGAAGAGAGGGGGGGATAAACATACCAGAAACCGGGGAGGGCTTTCCCACTCTGCAAAACACCGCTAAAGAGGATGCTCATGATGGTGAGCAAGGTGATTACGGTGCCGGCAGTGTGCGCATCCTGTATGGCAGCCTGGCACATGATGGCAAACGAGGACGCGTAGATGAACAGCTGGACGCAAAATGCCAGCACGAGCACCTGGCGGTCCGCGTCTTGGGTGCCCACAACAGGATAGTAAGAGGCTGCCCAAATCAGGATACCGGTGATAATCTGATACGGGATCTCGACCACGATGCTGGCAATCATAAAGGCCTGCCACGAGTACGCCTTGCTGGGGCGTTCTCGCACTTCATACAGCGATCGCTGGGCCACAAACAGCGGTTGAATCTGCTGAACCAGGGACGTAAATATGGTGGTAAGCATAAAGGCGTTGAATATGACGTTTTGCGTGCCAGCCTTGGTATGTTTGGTGTCGAAAAAGGTGAAGCCGATAAAGAGACCAGCAAAGATACCCAGGGCAAATTTGGCGTAGATGTAGCCGGGCATTCTCCAGTATTGCTGGAAAATCCGATACGTGACAACTCGGACCTGCGTAGAAAAGGGCATCGCGTACGTCGTGTGTGTCCCGGACGAGGCGGCGTCCTCCCCGGCAGCTGGCGCCTGGTGTTGCTTTTCACCATGAATGGCCTCCATTTCTTTCATCATGGCGGCCCTCTCGGGGCTGTTGTTCCAGAGCTGATGCCAGTCCTCGTTGTTGTCATTATGGCCTCTGTTTACAATGTCGAGCATGTACTCGGCAGGGTTTTCTTGCTCATCGCACTTCCGGCCCCCATTACGCTCAAAGTAGTCGAGCAACGTCTGCGAGTTGTCGCCAATGTTGCCGAAATAGACCGTCTTTCCACCTTTGGCAAGGAACAGCAGGCGGTCAAATGATTGGAACAGGATGGCGCTGGGCTGATGAATGGTACACAGAATCGCCTGGCCAGAATCAGCAAGCTTTCGCAGAAAGGCGCAGATGGCCCAGGAACTCTGCGAGTCTAAGCCAGAGGTGGGTTCGTCAAGGAACAGCAGAAGCTTCGGCTTGGCTGCCAGCTCTACGCCAATAGTGAGAAGCTTGCGTTGTTCGACATTCAGCCCTTGCCCAGGGACACCAACCACGGCATTGGCAAAGTCTTCCATTTTGAGCATTTTGATGACCTCTTCGACAAACTCATACTTTTCTTCCTTGCTGACAGACGGTGGTTGACGAAGCATGGCGCTGAACTGAAGACTCTCGCGCACAGTGGCCGTGTCCATGTGCAAGTCCTGTTGCTGCACGTAACCCGTGTTGCGTTGAAAGCTAGCATCAAGCGGTCTGCCATTCACAAGCATGTCTCCGGTAATGACGCCCATCGTCGTCCTCTGGGCCAGCGCGTCCAGCAGTGTCGTCTTGCCAGCACCCGACACTCCCATGAGCGCCGTCAACGTGCCCGGCTTGACCCAGCCGGACACATGGTCCAACAGTCGGCGTGGTTCGCCCTTGATTTCGATGTCATACACCACATCGCGCCAGGTGAAAATGTCCTTGTGGCGCGCGAGTGCCTTGACTCCGGCGCCGTCTTCTCCATTGCCGGCCTTCTCATCACCGGTCGTCGGTGCCTCGTCATTCGGAACTGCGTGCGCATCGCCGTTCAATAGATAGGCGGGGACGTGTCCTCGACGAAAGACGAGGGCCTCGGCAGTGCTAGATGTAGCCGAGTTCAATTCGACGGTGACCAGGTAGGCGGTCATGAAGCAGAACAAGAAGCCCAAAAGAATGCCAAAGTTTCTCCACACATGCGAGTACGAGTATTCGTAGTTGGTAGCGATGAAGGCGTCGCCGCTCACGGTATACCGCCCGGGAACGGCACCGACAACCGAACACACCCATGAATCACCAATGTTTGGAGAGTATGGAGGAACGATGCTTGAACAGGTAAAGTTTCGGTTGTGGAACTCGTTTGCTATCAGAATCTCGAAAGCGTAAAACACGGGATTGATCCATCGGATCCAGCTGAACCAATCATGCATTTCGGGAACCAAGATAGCAAACCCAGTATAAATGACCAAGGCCAGAACCATAACACCTGACAATGTCATGGCCTGCGAGACTGTTTTTGTCGCAGCCGCCAATGTGCGGAAAACAGCAGACATGACAAACGTAACAATGTACATGACGAGGAAGTACAGAAAGAATGGGCCAGCTTCGCGTCGCAGCTCCGCCAAAAAGTATAGCACGACGTTGAATGCGACCGCGCTCACAAACTTGACGGGAATGTCGGCCACGATCCCGGCTGCCGCTTCCGCAGCAGGATGGTAGAAGGCATACGAAGCGTGTTTTTCGACGATGGGCCGCTGATCGTACAAGCTGGCAATTTCGGACATGGATGTCAAGGCGTTCATGAGGATAGCCACGAAGAGAACGGAGCCACGGCCGTAAAAACTGATTGTGGCATCGGGTTGGCCGGTAAAGATGGAACCAACGATGAGGGCCATGATGACGTTGGAGATTGACTGTGTAGCCGTGGCCGTGATGTCGTTCCAAATCCTTTGATACGCGCGCTTGGTCGCAAGCCGGACTTGCATCCAGTAGCTGACCATGAATGGCGACTTGGCACGGACGTGGTCGGCCTGCCGAATGTTCTTCTGTTCCCTAAACTTGTTGAGATTCTCTGACGATCGTTGGCCAGAGAAGTTGTTGTCGTGGGCGTCCATTTCATTCAGGAGAGCCTTATACTCGGAAGATTGTCGCCACAGCCGTTCAAAGTCCTCGGGTGTGCGAGGAACTTTGTGCTCAAATCCTTCCCTGGTACGTCGCTCCTGGGGATTTGTGACCGAGGTGAGGAAGTCTCCCGTTGTTTGACGAGGAGGACAGTACCAGCCTTGCTTCTCGAAGTAGCTTCTGGCCTGGTTGGCAGGGCCAAAATAGATCTGGTGACCCTCATATAAAACCGCGGCTTTGTCAAACAAGTCGTAAATCGACTGACTTGCCTGGTAAATGGCAACGGCGCTGGCTTGTTGGCTTAGATCCGACGCCGCCCGCAGCGACTGGATGAATCTCAATGCAGTTGCCGAGTCGAGGCCACGAGTACTTTTTGTTTCCGGCAACCAGTTAGCACTGAAGCCGCCAGAAAAGAGATGAAATGGTAAAAAGGAAAGGAAGAAAACGTAAAGAATTACAAGGCACGCTTGACGAACCTGTTATCCCAGGCAGCAAATGGAGAGCCCGCCACGACCATTTCCGCAAGACTGACACGCTTGCGCTCTCCGCCAGAGACACCGCGGACAAAGTCATTTCCAACTTTGGTGTTGTAGGTATGGCTTAGACCAAAGACGGCCATGACAACCTTGGCAATGTACCGACTGTACTCGGCACGAGACATGCCCTGGATACGACGTTGAGGCGTGCGGACCGACGCAGCGAACTCGAGAGTCTGGCCGACGGTGAGATGGGGGAAATGTTTATCGACCTACCATTATGGATGACCGGTCAGCAGGTATGTCATGGAAACATTGCAGTCGAGAATGCTTGCATCTCACCTCCTGGTTGTAAACCGTCTCGCCCTTGAACTCCTTAATCATGTCCTTCTGAGAAATGCCATCGTAGTGGATGTTGGTCTGTTCTCCGAGCTCTAAGCCTTCGAGTTCTCCGCAAATCGTCTTTAGGAACGTGCTGCATCCCGAGCCGGGACGGCCGAGCACAATGAGAAGCTCGCCGGGGTCCAAGAATCCGTCGAAGTTGTGAAGGATGTGTTTGCGCTGGCTCTTGTTGAAGCTGAAAAACTCACCAAGCTTCAGCGGAGCCATCACGGCAGAGCCGACGGTATCTTGAAGTTGCAGGGCACTACCAGAACCGTAAACGTCAAGATTCCGGAAAGAGATGCCCGTGGATTTCTCTTCCACGCCCACTTTTTTCAATTGGTTAATGAATTGACGCAACCATTTCTCAAGGTCAAAGTCTTTGTGTTCAGGATTGGTGGCCGGATTATTCTCATCGATGTTATCCAAGTGTTGGCCAGTCGACGGCCGGCCTGCCAAGCTGGAGCGGTGACGTGAGATGGCTGTGGCGATGCGGACCAGCTCTGATCGATCTTCATCATCCATCATGGGTTGTGTTACAGGACGAGTGATGGGGTCAGGATCATCGAGGCCCGAGCCTAGACTTTCACGAGCAGGCAGCTCGATGGACTCTTTGCTATGTTGGTTGGCGAGGGCGTCGATGTCAACGAACCGCTCGGGAGCTGCGCCGTCCTGAGGCTCGCCTGCCATGATGTCTAGATGTCCCTGCTTTTTGGCGTCTCAATGAGTGATGGGAGGGGGGGACTTCTAATCCTATGGTTGTCGAGTGAATTTGGCCGGAGGAAAAACCCAAGTTCGTGTGATTTACAAGAGATGAAACATGTAGTATTCAGAGGGAACCATCAAAGACAGGGAGGTGAGCTTGCCGGCCACTTATTATTCATTTTCCAATGGACCTCTTTAGATTTTGATGGAATGCGGCCGTTTCATGAAGCAGATGGAGCCTATCCCGATCAAGAAAAGTCGATCACATATCCCACAACCATGTCCACGGTGGCCGGACATTCAACGTCCGCCGAGAGTCACCCTGGTAAGTGGACTGAAACGGACGCTTCGGGAAGTTGATGTCGTCATGTCACAAAAGGAGAACCGCGTTATCGGGTCTTTGTCTTGGTGGGTTTTTGTGGCTTTCGGCTAGCTGGTGTCTCGCTCTCGTCCTGTTGCTCTCTCGTCGCAGTAGCCTTTCTCAATGATAGATGTCATCTCTTGCACGTGGATTTTGTAGGGCCCATAAGAGTTGTAGACAGCTCAGGGGATGCAGGTTACCTGATCTGCTTACCGACATGTGTGGTAGTGTGAGTACCGATTGAGCACGCATAAAGAGGCGAGCCGGGATTCTCGGGGACATGAGGAAGTGGCACAAACTACTTACTTGGCACCTAGTCAGGATCCACGCTGCGACTCCAAGCCGGGTGGAGATGCTTAGTGCAAAGCCTGACAAGTTCGCCAGCCCCCCTCGTGTCGGACACGCCAAACATGATGAACATGGGGAACGGAAGAGTCGAGGGGACCCGACAGCTCCGGAAGCGCCGGGTCTCCCAAAGTTTGTTCGCATCTCATTTGCATCTTCGGCCACTTCGAGGCTCCGACGGCCCGGCACGACCAAATTGCCCTTTAGATTGAAATGAACATGGTTGCGTTATCATCATGGGCGGTACGCAAAACGTTTTCTCGGGAGACTTGTCCTCCCGTCCCAGACGGCCAAGGATGCCGTACTCTCGTTGATTTTCTGATTTGGTCCGCAGGCGGGTTGAAGGGAAACACGCGTCCCTTTAAGGTCCGGCTGCCAGGTTTTCTACTAAGCACATTCTCCCCGTCTTCGTCATCTCGGTACAAAGATTGCGCCGATTCATGGAGGACGTTGCATGTGCAGTGGCGGTTTTTTTTTTTTTTGGATTGTTTTTGTGGTGGCCGTGTTGTTGTGTTTTTCTCTCTTCTCGGCATTAAGGGAATGACCGCGGTACACACGTATGTCCGGTGATGCTTGCAGAGTCATCATCTCACTACCGGAGATGTGGAATGGAAGAACATGCCCGCTGGTGCGTGATGATTGGCCCTTGATTAACCGAAAGGCCTGGTGTCTGCACCTGCCACATGCGTCATGTTGTGCGTGGTGTGTGGTGGTCCCTTGTTGACTCCCTTGGTCCGAAGCAAGCAGCAAGCTGGAAGCAGTCAAACGCAAGCGTGCGCACCAACGCTGACAAGCCCACCCCAACTGGCAGCTCGACTCGTCATGGTCATCCGCGTCACAAGCTGCACAACCAGACATTGATTTTGCTACGTTGCGGTCAATTATCATTTTGTACGCGCATTCGCCGGGGTTGTTGGCTCTCTGCGCTTCTTCCTGTCACCAGCATCGCCGCAGTCACGACGGCCGCAGCTGTTGACGTCTGTTCCAACCGACAGCTGTTGACGTCTGTTCCAACCGACAGGTGCTGACGTCTGTTCCAATCGACAGCTGTTGACGTCTGTTCCAGTTGACAGCTGTTGACGTCTGTTTGTTGGACCATCACCCTCTGAACCGTCTCCGCAACCCCACCACCCCTTAAATTCCGAATGGGTGTCAACTTCACAAGATTCTGACGCAGGTTTGTGAACTTTGGAGACATCCGCATTGCACCACTTCCATCTATACTTCACGTGATAAAACACCTAGCCTTTGTGTATGTATTCTGTCGTCTTTGCCTACCTACCTTTCACCTCCTCATCCACTCGAGATAAAGACGGACCAAAGTCTTCCGTTGATGCTTGTTGGCCCACATGGCCATCTTGCCGTCGACACATGCAAGCTCCGGACGTACGGAAGGCAATGAGATGGTGCTAGTGGCATCTTGAGCTTCATTGCAGTGAGCACACACATGTTCACCTGGTGCCCCTCCTTCTCATTCCCTTCCTGCGCCTTGATTGATGATTATTGCCTCGGTTCTCTTGCCGACTACTATTAGGTAGGTGGATGAGCCAGCCATACATGATAAGTTCCCTCAACTATTCATCCTACGTATCAAGTTTGTTATGCAAGCCTACCTTCTCCGAGGGGCGGTGTCACTACTCTACTTTAATCGCTCATCTCTGCGCGGCCTCAATATCAGTGCTCGTCTTTTTCACCACTCTACTCTTACTGAACAAGTACTCTTCACTCCGTCACTAACAGAACATGGCTGCCAAAGCAAGAACATTTAGTCCACCGATTTCTCTGGCGGAGCGGCTTGCAGAGCCTTTGTCCAAATCTGCAAGTCCACACAGCCCACCCGAGCCCGTGCCAGCCATCACGCCTAGAGTTTCTCTGGACCCAGCCGCCCCGTACTCGAAGATGCCTCTGGACATCATCAGCGGACATGGTCAAAAGGATGGTGGCATCACGTTCGCCAGCCAGGACAGACTGCCTAAGCTTCCTATCCCCGATCTCGCAAGCACCTGTGACAGGTACTTGGAAGCTCTTAGACCATTGCAGACGTCGAGGGAACGAGCTAAAACTGAGCATGCCGTGGGGGAATTTCTTGCAACAGATGGCCCAGATCTGCAGGAGAAGTTGAAGAGGTATGCTCAGGGAAAGACGAGTTATATTGAACAGTTTTGTGAGTGCCATACCCCCATCTCTCCCTCTGACCAGCCTGTTGTTGCTTGTCATACTCCCCTTCCGATACGTTTGGTCTAACTCTTCTGGCATTGTAGGGTACGACTCGTACCTGAACTTTGATAACCCCGTGGTGCTGAACCTGAATCCGTTTTTCCTCCTCGAAGACGACCCCACGCCTGCTCGCAACAACCAAGTGACCCGTGCTGCATCACTCGTGGTGTCTGCCCTCGAGTTCATTCGTGCCGTCCGTAAGGAAGAGCTGCCCCCTGACCGTGTCAGGGGCAAGCCGTTGTGCATGTATCAGTTCTCGCGCCTGTTTGGAACAGCCCGAGTGCCTACCGAAAATGGATGCCAGATTGTACAGGATCCCGAAGCCAACCACATTGTGGTGATATGCCACGGCCAAATCTATTGGTTCGACGTTCTCGACGCCAACTCAGACGTCATCATGACAGAAAAGGATATTGCTGTCAACTTGCGCACCATTACAGACGACGCCGCTCAAACTCCAATTCAAGAAGCAGCCAAAGGCGCTCTCGGCGTTCTCAGCACCGAGAACCGCAAGACTTGGTCAGGCCTGCGAGATGTCATAACCAAGGATGCGGGATCCAACAATGCTGACTGCCTGAACATTGTGGACTCGGCGCTCTTTGCACTCTGTCTCGATTACGCGGAGCCGCCGGACGTTGCCGCGCTATGTCAGAACATGCTTTGTGGCACAAGCGAGGTCAAGAACGGCGTTCAGATTGGAACATGTACGAACCGCTGGTATGACAAGATGCAAATCATTGTCTGCAAGAACGGAAGCGCAGGCATCAACTTTGAGCACACGGGGGTTGATGGTCACACGGTCCTTCGATTCGCCAGTGATGTCTACACAGACACGATTTTGCGATTTGCACGTTCCATCAACGGCCAGGCTCCCACATTGTGGACTTCGACAAGCCCGGATCCGTCCAAGCGGGATCCCGAGAGTTTTGGTGATGTCAACACGACTCCGCGGAAGCTGGAATGGGACATGGTCCCCGAGTTGAGCATTGCCGTTCGTTTTGCCGAAACCAGACTGGCCGATCTGATTGAGCAACACGAAGTTCAATGTCTCGACTACGGCTCCTACGGCAAGAACTTCATCACCTCAATGGGATTCTCACCAGACACCTTTGTTCAGATGGCCTTCCAAGCCGCTTACTACGGTCTCTATGGCCGTGTCGAGTGCACCTACGAGCCGGCCATGACAAAGTTCTACCTCCATGGTCGTACGGAAGCAGTGCGCACCGTGTCTCAGGATTCGGTAGACTTTGTTCAGACCTTCTGGGCCGACAGCCCCGTCGAGCACAAGATTGAGGCCCTCAAGCGTGCCTGTCAGAAGCACACGGCCCGCACCAAAGAATGCCTCAAAGCAGAAGGATGCGACCGGCACCTGTACGCCCTCTTTTGCGTGTGGCAAAAGTATGTCAATGACGAAATCGATGGCTTTGCCAGCAGCGTCGGAAGCGCCTCTTCCAACTGCTCCCCAGTGGGCAGTCCGGGCGGGGAGTCAAGCGGCTCGTCGTCGCCGGCGGAGCACCTCGTAGAAGTGAAGCCCGACCGAAAGCGCGGCGACAGCACGACCTCTCGTTCACGAGATGCGCACCCTCTCCCCCACATTTTCGCCGACGGCGGATGGGTCAAGCTCAACACGACCGTCTTGTCCACCTCCAACTGCGGAAACCCCTCACTCCGACAATTCGGGTTCGGGCCAACATCCGGAGATGGCTTCGGCATCGGGTACATCATCAAAGACGACTCCATCTCCATCTGTGTCTCGAGCAAACATCGCCAGACAAAGCGCTTCGTCGACACCCTGGAAAGCTACCTGCTTGAGATTCGACGCATCTTGAGGATCACCAACCGAAAACTGTCGACCGCCAAGAGCAGCCGCGCCCGGGAAGCCGAGTCCTTCACCCGAACCAAGCAGGCGAGCCGACTCAAGTCTCGCGGCAGGCTGATCACCAGCGATGGCGCAGCAGCAGCCAAGGAGGCAGCAAGCCCCGCCGAGGGGAGTGCCCTCGGAAGTGATGACGATGAGCTAGGCGGTTGTGAGTATCATTGCCACTCCCCATGCAGTGCGAAAGCGAAACGAACCCGTGCAGGAGGTTGCTTCAGCGCTAACATTTCTGTCTGTTTGCAGATGGCTTC
Source organism: Aciculosporium take MAFF-241224 (assembly GCA_000222935.2). Taxonomy (NCBI): domain Eukaryota; kingdom Fungi; phylum Ascomycota; class Sordariomycetes; order Hypocreales; family Clavicipitaceae; genus Aciculosporium; species Aciculosporium take. The sequence goes on from AFQZ01000110.1 coordinate 12,019, forward strand.
TTTGATGCCGGCATGCTCTTGCAGGCACTCAAGGCGCGGGATGGGAATGCCGCCGACGCGGGCGGCAGCCAAGCCTCCGAGAGGGCTGCTGTCCAGGCAAGACGTCGGGATGTGGGCAAGAAGCTGCGTCTGACGACGGAATGAGTTTGTATAAACGATGGGGCGTGTGCCGTGCGTGGATTTGCATGATGTGACTGGATGATGTATGTGCAGTTGGATATATACTTGGATTGAAACAAAGCTTGGAGATTCCACAGATGACCGTGTCTGTGGTTTCTTCCAGTCATTCTCCAGTTGTATGCTTCGCCTCGTCACTACTTTCCATGTTCCCAAGCTCGACTGCGCACCGTCATTTTTACAAACGTCATGATCAAGATAGATTGCTGTCTCCTATTCAGCGGTACAGAACAAAAAAATTGAGATGGCGCAAGGAGCAACGTCTTTTTTCTTTCTATTGATACAAGGAGTGGGTGTCCAGCATCATGTGTCGAGATGGAACAATATAAGTCGAGCCACCTCGTGAAACCCATTCTTCGCCCATGAGCTCTATATTTCTACAAAAAGATATGGCTTACGCCAAATTCTGACCTGCAATCTGTCTCCCGGTCTGTCTCATTCCTTGACACTTTTCAGACCCATACCGCCTTGTTTCAGTTAGTCGCTATGCCATTTCGTGCATTTGTCCGCGGTGATGGTCGCCGGTTTGGGTGGGCGCCTCGTGGACGGGTGCCTGAGCGGGAACATGCTGCGTCTGAGGCTGTTGCGGTTGTGGTTCCTGGTGGTTGCCTTGAACGGGCCGCATCACACACGGTGGTTGTTGCTGTTGCTGTTGGACGGGGGACGGCGTTCCGTGGCCATTTGGCCAGGTAGGCGCGGCAGTTGTGCTCATTTGGCTGATTCGGGGATCGGTCATGTGGGAGGCCGTCGGGGAGGATGGGCCGAGCGATGGCTGAGGATGGTATGCGCCCTGGGGAGGTGTCGCGTTCGGCGAGTATGGCGGCTGGGGAGAATGGTTCTGCGGAGGAGTTGGACCGTGGAATTTTCCATCGTAGTATGCCTGGGTATGGGTCACGGGCATGTCTGGAGAGCCGTTCGGTTGCGCGGGGGGCTGGCTGGACCAAGGTATCGACGCTGTGTTGCCAGCGGTTTTATTCTTTCGGCGACCACGTATGCAGAATAGAGCGATGAGTCCGATACCGACACTGATGGCCGCGACGCCCCCAACGACACCGCCTACAATGGCACCGATGGGCGTTTTGCGACGGTCTCTGACGGAATCGTCGCCATTGCCTGTGCTGCCTCGGGAGGGGCCACCTCCGCTGCTCGCCGAGTCACCGCCGTGCGTAGGAGCATCGGAGACGGCGCCGTTCGGGGTTGAAGCGGGGTGAGAAATGGCGGAAAGAGGCTGCGTGATTCTGCTGTAGGTTCCGCGGTCGGTCTGCCCCCTCACGTCGTCTGGGCACGCTGAACAGTCGAGTAGTCGATGGAGTTGCACCAATAGTCTGTGGCGCCGCCGGGGAAAGCGATGGTGTTGCAATATGGAAGGGCCTTGCTCGTGCTATTGAAGCAAAGCTGGTTAGCTAGGGTTTTTTTTTTTTTTTTCATACATGTAGTGGGATAAAACGCTGGTAAAGTAATACTGGAGATGCAACGCAGCGCTGCCTTCTTCCACATACCATTTCACAGTCAGGGTGTTCTCGGCACAGAGACTGTCGCAAGCACTGGATGAAAAGTAAGAGCTGTAGTCGACGCACGCAAAACGGAAATTGTATGACAGCTCGTTGTAGCACACGACAGCTCCGGTAAAGGTCTTCTGGGCCTGAACCAGGCCGCAAGTCGAGCCAGCGCCGCAGGTATAGGCGGCGGCCATACTAGCCGAGACCCAACCGCAGGTATTGTCGGGGGCCATCAACATGGTCAGAGGCGTCGTGGAGCCAGCCGCTCGTCTGAACAACTCTTGTTGAAAGCCGTCCAAGCCAGGAGGCCGCGTCGGCTTTGGAGGAACACCACTGTCAGGGAGGACGGCAGCGTCGGTCGGCGTCGGCTGATGGGCTACCAAGTTGCGGCTCCGGCTCTCAGCTCCAGTTGAGAGCACCGCAATCGCGGCGCCCAAGATGGATATTGTCTTCATGATTGATGCTCTTCCAATGCTATCACAGCGGTGCCAGAGCCGAGTCGAATGCCGGCCAGAGGACGAGTCCCAAGATTCCTGACCTGACCTTTTTCTGCTCTCTCACAAGGCGGATGAGGGGGGGAAGCAAGGTGGGAAGCATTGGGTGCGGAATATAGTTTTCAGCAGCATGAGACGGACCAACAGAAGCTCAGCCCAGCTCGAGGACAGCAAACCAAAGCTCTGATGCCATTGCATGAAGACATTGAGGGCTGAGGCACCCCGGTCCATTGTGATTTCCCATCAGCCTTGCACTCGCGTGAATCACCAGTCCACTCTGGGAGAAGAACGAGCTGACGGTCCGAGAGGTCTCCAACGGGGGCCAGAAGCTGCATGGGCCATCGATGGTCCGCCGACAGCCCCTGTCATGGAGCAGTGTGGCTTGCCGGAGCTGAAAGTCCAGGACGCGGTCATTCCAGGGGGGGCAGGGAGATACGCCCGTAAGAGCAAAATTTTACCATGATCTGCTGCTCCGGTATTGTGCCAAAGTCCAAGGCGGGAACTGCGCGTCCAGCTCAGGGCCAGAAGCAGGAAGGCCCGTTCGGTTGTGCAGATCTGTGCCAGTTAGCTGACAGAAGGCCAGGACGACGACGCCTTGTTTTACAGGGATTATACTTGCATGATGGCCCCAAGGCGGGATGAGGAGAGTCAATGTGCGAAATGCCAGTCGCGGAAGCGATATTTGGCCGTGCCTCGTCGACAGCGATGGGATGCATTTCTCCGTCTGAAGCCTCGTCGACAGCGATGGGATGCATCTCTCCGTCTGAAGCACGTCGTCGAGGCCAATGCAGGAGCGAGGCACAGATCAATTGCGTGGGTCGGGTCTGCCACCGAACAGCACGTGAGATGGCACGTGAGATGGTACGTGAGACGGCACGTGAGACGGCACGTTGGCCGCGTCGTCACCTTGCATGTCTCATGTCCTCGGGACGCGACATGTCTTTGTGTCTCGGGCGGGCCTTTTCCACCCTCGCCCGGAAGCAAAACGCCGGCTCAGGACGACAAGAAACGAGCATCATCAGTCCGACAGCGACCACGTCGTCGGCAGCAGCGAGAACAGACCGTCCAATGGCACCATAGGCCGCAGCCGCAGGCACCCGCCACCCCATGACCGACCTCCTCACCATCCTGCCCGCCTTCCCGCAAGCCCGCTTCGCCGGCCTCCTCCCCGTCCTCGAGCAGCACGGCCTCTCGACAACGGACCTCCTGGCGCTGCACCCGGCCGACATTGCCAGGCAGACCCGGCTCCCGCTCCTCGACCTAAGGAGATTCCTCGCCGCCGTCCAGGTCACGCTGTCGGACCATGTCGTACCCCGCTACCCGCTGGGCGTGAAGCCCGCCGGCGCGCGGCCGGAAGACGAGGGGCCCCGGGAAGCGGCCACGAACGAGGCGGGAGCATGGCAGAAGCCACCGGGGGAGGCAGACGCACGGGTCGACCAAGGAGAGGAACAAGAAGCAGACATCCATGATGCACCACCACCACCACCACCACCACCACCACCCCCCCACCGCATCAGCACCCTGGATCCCCTCCTCGACGCCCCCCTCGCGGGCGGCGTCCCCACCGCATCCGTCACCGAACTCACGGGCGAGTCCGGCGCCGGCAAGACGCAGCTCCTCCTCACGCTCTGCCTCGCCGTCCAGCTCCCGCCCCCGCACGGCCTCTCCAGGCAAGCGCTCTACCTCTCGACCGAGTCCAGCCTCTCGACCACCCGCCTCGCCCAGATCCTCGCCTCGAACCCGACCCTCAACAACGCCCGGGTCCACCGCGACCCCGTCTTCCGGCCCTCCCTCGACAACATCCTCAGCGCCGCGACCCCCGACCTCGAATCCCAGGACCACATCCTCGAGTACCAGGTTCCCGTGCTCCTCGCCCGCCACAACATCGGCCTCCTCGTCATCGACTCCGTCGCCGCCAACTACCGCGCCGAATTCGAGCGCACCGCCTCCGCCTCGGCCCCCGCATCATCATACACCTCCAACATGGCCGCCCGGAGCGCCGCCCTCGTCCGCCTGGGCGCCCACCTGCGGGACCTCGCCCGCCGGCACGACATCGCCATCGTGGTATCCAACCAGGTCTCCGATCGGTTCTGCTCGCCCGCGCCCGCCAAACCCCTCGCTTCCGCCTCCGCCTCGCTCCCCACCCAGGACGGCAGCCCGCTTGCGACCCGATCCGCACCACCACCCCATCCGACATCATCATCATCATCATCGCCATCCTCCTCCGCACCCATCCCCACCCCGACACCCTTCCTCTCTCCACCTCCCGACCGAGACGCCCTCCGCCTCGACCACCAACAACGCTGGTTCACGGGCTGGGGCGACGACCCCCGCTCCGGCCGCGCCCTCAAAACCCCCAGCCTCGGCCTCGTCTGGTCCACACAGATTTCGTGCCGCATCGCGCTCCTCAAGAAGCCCGTCTATGGTCGCCCGCGACGCATCACCGCCCCTGTAGAAGCTGGCGAGGGCGTCGACGTCGGCCCCGCGCTCAAGAACTGGCGGCGGTGGATCAAGGTCGTTTTCGCCAGTCACGCGGCTGCGTCGGGACAGGACCTCGCGGGGGCGACGGAATTTGAAGTCTTTGCGGGGGGGGTGCGGGGTGTGGCACCAACGCAGCTTGGGAAGAGGAGCCATCGTCGTCTTGCGTGAATAGGGGGGCGTGGACCATGTTACTGACGAGGCATGCTGCATGGCGTGACATGGAGTCTGGACTTGAGGAATGCCAGTTGATTGAATTGTATTTTTGGGATAACTAAAAGGGGTTTTTTTTTTTTTTTTTGGGGGGGGGGGGGGGTTTCTTTTCGCATGCATACATCAGAGCAGGCTACGTACAGATACATTGCGGTCCTAATGCACAAATAGCATGACACGTCTATTTGCCAAATTGACCAAATGCACTTTTTCCCCATTGCAGTCCCTTTTTTTTGCAAATTCCATCACTCCCATAGTAGGAGGAATATCTCACATCCACACAGTCTACAACATACACAACCCTCACCGCGGATGCGGAAACTCATCCTCCAACTGCAACCGCACACCCACATTCATGCTAATAAGTTCCTGAACCAGCAGCTTCGCCGCATACGGCATCTGCATCTGCGTCACCTGCCTCGTGCTCTTGCACGTATTGCAATACCCCTTGTACCCGAACAAGCCGCACTGCTGGCAAATATCCAAGCTAGTCCCATCCGAGCTCAACATGAGACGCTCCAGAAGCAGCTGCGACGCCCCATACGCAATCAGACAGTCGCGCTCCATCTCGCCGAGACGCAGGCCGCCGTCGCGGGATCGGCCCTCCGTCGGTTGTCGCGTGAGGATGGCGCGCGGCCCCCGCGAACGAGAATGCATCTTGTCCTGGACCATGTGCTTCAGCCGCTGGTAGTAGATGGGGCCGTTAAAAACGTACGCCTCCAGGGGCTCACCCGTGAGGCCCGACGTGAAGTAGTCCTTGCCCTCCCACGAGAAGCCGTGATCCAGAAGGACCCTGCTCATGTCCTTGACGGGATGCGACCGGAATGCATCTCCGAAGCCGTAGTCGGGCCGGCCGTCGATAACGGATGCCTTGCCTGTCAGACATTCTAGCAGTTTACCCACCGTCATTCGCGACGGGAAACCGTGTGGGTTCATGATTATGTCCGGGCAGAGGCCGTTGTCGGCAAACGGCATGTCTTCTTGGTCGACAATGATGCCCACGACACCTTTTTGCCCGTGACGAGAAGAAAACTTGTCGCCGAGCTCAGGTCGACGCGTCTGGCGCGTCTGCACCTTGATGACGGTCATGTCCTTTTCTGTTCGGGAAATCATCACCTTGTCGATGTAAGCGGGATCCGGGATCCGATAGGATACAGCCGAATCGCGGTACTCGCTCGGGCCGCGATCGAGACCAATGCCCGTCGTCGTGAGATCCAGGGGCGTCTCCTTCTTCACCATGACATCGCCCTGCCTGACGCGATATCCGACCGTGGCCAAACCGTCGTCGTCCAAGGCCTCGTACTTTGCCTCGCGGCCGCCGCCATTTTCCTTGTTCATCGGGTCCCCGACACGCTCTCGCCTGCCGTTGGGGTACTTTTGAAGCTCCGTGGTGTACTTGCGGAAGACCTGGCAACGGCCAAAACCTCGGTCGATGGACGCCTTGTTCAAGACAAGGGCATCTTCGATATCGTATCCAGAGTATGACATGACCACAACGGTAGCGTTGTGGCCGGCCGGGAGCTTGTCGTAGTGAATAAGTTGGATGGTCTTGCTGATGACCATGGGCCGTTGTGGGTACACTAGAGTGTAGAGTAGGGTATCGATTCGGTTGAACTGGTTATATGCGATGGCTCCAATGGCTTGTTTGCCCATGGCGCATTGATATGTATTTCGGGGTGATTGGTTGTGGTGAGGGAAGGGGATGACACCTGCCACGGCTCCGAGAATCGTAAACGGCTCAATCTCCAGGTGGGTTGTGCTGTGGGTAATGTTTTTTTCGTAAAGGGCGACGAGCGCATCCTGCTCCTCGTTGACATCTAAATACTCGACAATTCCCTGGGTCAAGAAGTCATCAAAGGTGGCCTTGCCCATTTGCAAAAGACGTAGATGTTCGTCCTTGAGCTTTTGTTTCCCATTCTTGACGATGATGTATGGCCGGCATATTCGGCCCTCATCTGTGGCAATATGCACCGCGCTAAAGTGTGAGTTGAGGTTCACACTGACAAATGGTGATATCCAGCCTTTTCGACGCAGGGTGCGGAATCTGTAGGCAAATCTCTTGGGATTTCTCGTGAGGGCAAATGGTGTACCGTTCACGTGGATGACGTATGCACCCTCTTGATGCATTTCGGCACCAGAAAAGTTCCCTATGGCTTCGGCATCCGCGTCCAGGGCACATATCCACTCCTTGACAGGCTCTTCTTCGACGTTGGTGGTGATGTGTGTCATGAGAGCCAGGTTCTTGACCAGACCGCAGGCTTCGCCTTCAGGGGTATCGGAGGTGCAGAGCATGCCCCATTGCGAGGGTTGCAGGGCACGGGGGCCGGACACCTTGCGTGTCTTTTCAAACTGCGAGCTGATTCGCGTCATCATTCCCAGGGCACTGATGTAGCTGAGTCGACTGAGGACGTGGGTGACGCCAGCCCTGTTCATGTTGAAGCGCTTCACGCTCCAGTTGCCCGTCTGGATAGCCCTGTTAATACCCAATCCAATATTGTTGGCATGGTTGCTAATCATGTGTACAGCATCCAGCGGGACTGCGCGATTATTCTTTTTCAAAAATTTGTCAATGGACATCTTCACCTCGCCCATAAATCTCTTGAATAAATCTTCAAACAAAAGAGACAGAAGTTGGCCGGCCAGTTCCAGTCGTTTGTTGCCCACAAAATCTCTGTCATCTACGAGCTTGGGATTTTGTGAAGCCATCAAAACTCGTCTCGTCATCATGGCAACATAGAGGGCCTTGGGGTAGAAATCCAGACCCTCAATAGGCACATGAGCAATGACGAGGTTGGCGAGGGAGTCGAGGCCTTCTTCGACGTGATTTCGACGAATTTGAGGACCAAGCATGGTTCTTCTCGATCCCATCTTCACCCTTGCACCAATGTACTCCAAGGCCTGATGCTGGGTGAAGACGCCGGCCCTGGCTGCGTCGTCAAAATTGACGACAAACTCATCCTGGTAACGGCCATCCGAGCCAGCTACAAGTTGCATGATCTCGAAGTCCGACAAGCCACCGAGCGCCTTGAGGACGATGACAATGGGGATCCCTTCCACCAAGACATTGTGCGTCAGAACAATTCTGTCCTTTTTCATGGTGACATATGTCTTTGACTTTCGTTCGTGTGTCGAACTTGTGACCGACGCGGACACAATGTTGTTCTTTTCATCGGCCTCCACAATGACACGATTCTTGCTGAGTTGCTCCTGGATCAGGATGACCTTTTCCGTGCCATTGATGATGAAATAACCGCCCGGATCCAGTGGACATTCATTCATGGCCTCCATTTGTGCATTGTTGGCACCACTGAGTCTGCATTTGGAGCTCTTGAGCATCACCGGCATTCGACCGAGCGGAACGTTCTTGCGTATAATCTGTTGTTTGTCTCTGATGTACTTTATATCCACAACAATAGGAGCAGCGTATGTCATATCGCGAAGACGACACTCCATGGGAGTAATTTCAGATCTCGACTTGGCATCATTGTGGTCCAGACGTTGGGGGCGATCGACGCGAATGTCGGTAAAGCTGCCGAGGTAGATATCGTCTGTTAGCTTCCCGGGGTCTTGCACAAGGGTCTGCCGAAGACAGAAAAAGAAAAGACAGAAGACAACATACTCTAGCCAGAAATTGCTGTCAACATCGCTTCGTATTGTGCGGTTCGCGCGAACGATATCCTTTATCTCTTGTTCCACGAAGAAGTTGTATGAGTCAATGTGCCTACCAGTCGCCGGATGTTAGCGGTTTAACCCAACAGCACACCATGTTCATCATCCATCACATGATGAATGGCTTGCACGTACTGTTTTACGAGACCTGTTGCGACAAAAACAAAATCCCACCAAGAACACATTAGTCAGATACCATGATGCGTGACGATGATAGAAACACCCGACGGTGAGCGGGAAAGCGCAATACACACCCTTTACTTTGAGAAAGGCAGGAAGAAGCTGGAACTTGTCATCTTTGGTGTTCACAGCATCCGTGAGCTTCTTGCCATTGTAAAAGGGCTCCAATAGGGCTTCGAAGCCATCGTCCACCAGCGGCATCGTAACTAGAATCGCAGAGAATGCATTTGAGAACTCGATGGTCGGGGCGCTGCCGTCGACGGCTGAATACAAGTGGGCGACGACGTGATAGACAACTCGGGGCTTTTTTTCTTTTTTTCCTTTTTTTTTTTTTTTTTTTGTTGTCTTGCGACCATGTATATTTGTATGCAGGTGGTGACGAAAAAATATTGCCGCGCGCCAAGGGCGATTGGCTTGGGCTGTAAGCGGCTTGGTGGTGAAGGCTATTTGGTGGGGGCCGACCTGCTACGTGGTAGTAGTACATACCCAGATGGGTAGCTAGATACTATGAGCAATGTATATGTACTTCACTATCGATAACAGTACGTGCACAACTACAGTCTACAGTGGGATGCGTGTATCTGCATGCGTGATGCACGCACAATAAGTCTTTGCCGTTGTTTCTTTCAACGGCTCTGCGCTCTTGAGGGAAAGTACTGGGTGAGAGAAACGAAAAGCAGAAAAGGTTGGAAAAACAGGGGAAAAACAGGGAAAAAACGCGGGGGGTTGTCGCTGTAAAGCCATCACGTCAACAACCAACCAATCGTAGACGGCGATAATAAGACACGAAGAAAAGTTCCAGTGCATGCCATCATGACGGTATATGTATCATTCTCAGTATTCACGACATGGTCCCAATTCCGTAGCATCATCGCACTGCATACAGTCATGTCATACTTTGCGGCAGTCGGAAACTTTCCGTGTTGCGGCTCTGCGGCCGGTCAAGAAGACCGTATGTATCTACTATTCACCCCCAAAACATACCGTCCGACAAGTCCTTCTCACGACCCCGCACTCCCATCGAGGGACCAGTGGCCGTGTTATCGTTTAGGACATGTTTTGTGTACGCATGTGCATTGGATGTCATGTATCATGCATGCGTCGGTGATCCAGTCTAGAAGCAAAGGCCAGCCATGACATCTGCGTCCATGCACTTTGCCATGCACCTTTTCCTTCGCCAGTGCACGGCCCAATGGTGCGGCGTGTCGGTGACAAATTACAATTCTACTTTTGCATGGCGCATCCGAAGAAGCTGGTGTCTCGAACCCCACATCGCCCATCGGCCAAATCTATTCTCTAGATCCACTCCAGGCAAGCCATTCAAAATGTCGGTGAGCAATGCAATGGCCTTGCGACGGAATGAAAGGTGAGGGGTTGGTATGCGCCCAGTGTTGGAGAAGGAATTTTCATGCCAAGGTTGAAAAAGAAGGAGGAAAGAAAAAAAGAAAGGCCTCGTTACCAGGAGGTGATGGATGAAATGACAGTTTTTGTGTTGTCCACAAATGCAGGTAATAGGGCACAGGCCCGCTCGTACCTGCCCTGCCTACCAGGTTACCCTGCTCACAAAGTACTAGGTAGGTAAGTAGTGAGAAGTACATCAGGTACCCACCTGGTCAGGTACCTACCTACCTGGTACCTAGTTGGCTAGGTACCTACCCGGTACGTACTCAAAGTACCAAGTAGGTAGGTACATGTACACATGCACAGCCATCGTAGGATACGGGAAAATCTTGCCCTAATCAAGTTGCGAGCAACACCAGACTGCTGCTTGTTCCTCGTGCTCCCTTCCCGTGTCCTGTCAAGAAGACAAGACAATGAACAGCTTGCAGCGCATCAGGCTCCAGTCGCTTGTTGGAATGAACAGCAATGTTTTGGATGCAAAAGCCACAGAGTCAAGAAATCGAGACTGGCGGGGGGGCGTAGGTCCGGTCCGCTAGCTAGTGGAGCTCGAAGCAGGCTTTCAGATTTAAGGCTCCCTTTTAGCCTCCCAGGAACCACATGGACACGATGACTCCATTACCTGTTCCTGATGCATGTTGTACCGTGGCCTGTGGGAGCGAACAGGTCTGATTCTGTTTTTGGACCTGAGGAGCTGGGCGGTCTTGGACTGTCCGCAGGTAAAGCAGGCATGACAAGGGCCAAATTTTCGCCCTTCCATTGATCAGCTCCCGCCTTGGAACACGATGGAAAGCCGGGCCACAAGAGACGGCCGCAGTCTATGTAGACACATCTGCAACATTGCAACCTCTACCAAGCGATGTCTTTTTTTTTTTTTTTTTTTTTTTTTCTTGGCGACGCCACACTCCGTCAGCAGCAGCAGAGTGTGGTGTGGGTATGGCTGGACTCGGAAGTGGAGAAGGAGGGGTCAAGACCCAACAAGAGGCGACAAGTGACCAGATCAAGCTCCAGATCTGAGGTACTCCTTCGACGGACCTTTATGCTCGTGAATTGCCTCAAACCAAGGTACCTTTCGTGTACCTGGTAATGAGACTAGGACCTTCTGTCTGTCAAACTTTTTCGAAAAGAAGAAGAAGAATACTGTGCACACCATGCCAAGGCACAGCCGAGCTGATTTGAGATGGGAGAAACGCCGCCGTGCATCCCCTTCGGAGAAGATGCGGAGTTGTGTGGGTTGTACCTACGTCACGTGTCGTACGAGGCATTCGTTCAGTTCGTCTTGTTTTTGTCTGGCATGAGACAGCCAACACACAAATCGCCAAAATCTCGGCGCCATCTTCAACTGCCGCACGCAATGCAGATTTGGACTCGGCCTGTCGTCAAGCATCAGTCGCTTGTGTCACCCCCTGAAATGGTCTTTCGTCGAGAGCCCGTACGACGGTGGTGAATGCGTTCAACACACTTGGAGGGCGCCGCAAGGTTCGAACCCAAGCACCTGCCACTGCACCTGCCCCCGCACCTGCCACTGCACCTACCTCTGGTAAGTACGACGGCGGCTTGCCGAAACGGGCCGGCTGATGGAGAATCTCGTTCCTGTACGCAGTATCTGGGTACCTGGTCCCGAGAACGAAGAAGATGGGAGGCGTATGTAGAAGACCGTGATTTGCCTAGCAGCCAGCCTAGTACGCTTCATTGGCGTTCTGATGCTTTGCTTGCCTTGTCACGCCTCATGCGTTTGCACTGCTTGCGCTTCGCTTGCTGCATCTGCCATTGCCAACTTTGTCTACCGAGTCGAGTCCATTTTCACTGATTTTCTCTCAGCCTTGCCAGATAAGAAGAGTATGTGCCAGACGTAGCATCCATCGTCGGGAGCTCCTCACATTCCCCCCCCCCCCCCCCCTTTCGCTTCATCCGTCCCCTCTCTCATTGGCTACCAAACCAACAAGGAAGGGCCTCGAACTTGGACAGAATTTTCTCCCAAAACAACACTGCGCTTCTTGCCCTCGCCAACATCCAGGCTGTCAAGCGATTTTGAAACGTCGACAACAGGTCGAGGTGAGTAACGATGGAGTGCCCCAGTTGTGGAAGAAGACGGCTGCGCCCCTTGACATTCCCCTTCATCACCGAAACCGGAAGAGAAACCGGGGAGCAGGAGAGCCGGGTGGGATCCTGGGCACTGTCGATATGCCAAGGACAATTCTTGTGACAAACAAACCTGCCGCCGAGCCTGTCAGCACTTGTGGGCATCCACGGACCTGTTCATCTCTCTTTAGCCGAAGGTGAACAGTTCTCGATTGGGCTGGAGTCAAACCTGTCGTGGCCTAGTGCGCTGCATCCCAACCACCTGCCAGCGCCCGCACGGCAACGCCTTAGTTGGGCGGGCTCTTTGCTGGCTGGCGCAAGGGGCGGCCCTGGCCCTGTGTTGGCTCAGACTAGATCCTTGCCCCGGACACACAAGACGGCGCAAAGGCTCTGGCGCCGAAGGTGGACGCGGACACGCAGCCCATAGTGTACCACTTCATCCATCCAATCCACCCCGCCTCCCAATTTGCTGCCTTTTCAACATGCCTCGAGCATCTGTTTCTTGCGACTGACTTTGGCTGACCCTTGTTGCATTTCTTTCTTTTCTTCTTCTCTTTTTTCCATGTCTGCAGTTCAATAGAGGCTTAAGCCTGTCGGCCAATTTGGCGTGCTCCATCCTTCTGTCCCCGTAACATGGATGAAGTGCGCTTCCGCTCGCAGGACTCGTCCCTGGACTCAGGCGTCTCGCATCTTGGCAACAACGACCTTTGCTCTCAACAAAATCCCCACGACCCTCGCGCAATGATGCCACGACGATTTACCACCGATTCGGGTCGTGTACCGACATTGTCGTCGATGAACACGGCTCTGACATCACCACCACGTGGCGTGGGCTTGGACTCAAACCCAGAGTATAATAACGTAAGTCTCGGTTTCATGGCTTGACAAACTGCAGCTGGCAGATTATTTTTGACGCCCTGATTTTCCAAGGGCTGAAGGTTGGTAGGAGATGCTAACTTACCTTTCTCATAGGCCATGCATAAAATACAGCTGGTACGTGAAACCGGCAGATCAGACCTCTGCCCGCGCATCAAGTTCCGCAACGGTTCCGCGGGTTCCTCTCAATCTTTGCTCTTCATAGTGAGTTGAAACTGACATGGATCAATTGCCGCAGATTGAGCAAAAGAAGCTTGAGTTTGAGCGGATTCGAGAACAGCGAAAACGCTTCGAGTATGAGATGCACGTACTCGACCAGCAGCAACTTGTAGAGGCACGGGAACTGGCCAAGATGGAGGAAGAAATCCGCATTACTGGCCACCAGTCGGAACCGACAACGCCTCCAGAATATCGCAACAATTCCATGGTATTTTCCTCCATGTTTTCTCCGACAAATCGTTACGCGACTTCGAATGTCGCCTCCCCTCCGGGGTTCAATCGTCCAGCACGGTCAGGTTCTCAATTGGCATCTCCGCCCTCTGGTCTTGCACAGTCTCAGTTCGGGTTCAACGAGAGGTCGCTGCCTTCTAGATCAGACCCAAGTACTCGCCTCAACAGTGATGATGAAGACAAGGAAGAAGCAGTTCGACAAGACCCTACTAGTCATCGATCATCCAATGCGTAAGTGGTTTAATTTGCCTCTTGGAAAACTAGTCCGGCGCGAGCGAGCACATGGCCGTCTAGTGTTTGGTTTGATCGTATGACAAAATCATGCTCAACCCCGGTTCCTTCACTCGTTCCATCTTGGCGTTGTGTGCGAGTGTGAGAGAGGAGGACCATGGCATCTGTGGCAAGTGCACCTAGAGGGACAAGGATCCAATCAGGCGCATGCTTAATCCTGCATGAACCCTCCTTCATTAAAAGTCTCACACTTCGGAATCCGTCTCCGACCTAGAATCATGGCTGCACATTTCGACCCCTCCGCCTTGAAATGCGAGATTATGTAGTGACGTTATTGCCGTTTGATATGTTGGTTCGAGTTTTGTTGCTGGTGCTTGCTGACGACGGCGTTTGAACAGGGTTAATCGATACTCAATGCCTGTGACAAGATCGAGAAATATGTTTTACGATCTGGACCAAACCAATACGACACGATTCCTGTTTGGTGACGACGAGCCACATGCAGTGCCTCAGGGTCGGACACCCGACGACAACTTCCCCACGCTCGTGCGGCGAGAGGACCAGATGGTGAGTGAAGGGCGGCCCGGTGCATTTTGTGACACAAAACAGTCGCAGTTGTCTTTTCCCGAGCTGCGATGGTGATGCCGAACGGGAGAAGTCTGGAGTAGAACACGAGGAATATGGCGAGATTTGTCTGAGCCGGATGGCAGTCGAGGGCGGCTGGCAACGGCTGGCAGCTGTTGGATGGTTCACAGGGCTGTCAGCTGGCAGCACCTGGGCATCGCCTTTTGCCTGCTCCTGGCCTCGTCTGGATGCTTTCAAACTGCACGATGAGAAGCCGCCCTCACCTGCCGCTCTCCTGCCTGCTGCGCTCCCATCTCTTCCACTGGTCTTCTTCCTTGGCCCTCCCCTCCCAGCCTTTGCCCGTTCGTTGCAAAGGCGTCGTTGGTGCCTGTGCGGCTTGCGAGTTGGCATCCGAGCCGCGACTGGGCCAGATCTATTCTGCCAACCAGTGTGCCACCCTTGTCTTGCATTCTATTTATTGCGCCGTTTGTTGTCTCTGACCTTTTGCGTTCTCTTTCAGCTCTCTGCGTCCTCGGCTGCCCTCGATCTCGCGCTATCCCCGTCACCTAATCCTGAAAAGTCCAACGGCTGGAACCGTGTTAACCGTCATCGCCAGCAGCAGAGCATGTCGGCCATCAACGGGCTTTCCTCCTCCGAAACCGACGAGCTGGCCGGGATTGGCGGCAGGCCGCAGACTGTGCGCCATCCCGTCGATCTCAAGTACATTTCCGAGAACGCTTCTGAGCCGTCGTCCGTGACCATGTCGCCTCAGGGCAGTCTTATGGCTTCGCCTCCCCGTCTTCAGAGCTCGTACTCTGCCGGCGATGTTCCTACGGCCAAGACGCCTTCTGGGCCGTCAGTTTTGTCTGGCAACGCCAACAACCATGCCCAGCAGCATTTCCACCACCACAATGCCAACATGGGTCGCATCCCTCCGGGGGCAATGCCCACCCGGCATACTCGAGAGCTCTCCAACGACAACAGCATGAATGCGGGCCGGGAACAAGCAAACGGCTTTCAGTCCATCCATTCCGCCTTGCAAGCAAGTGCTGCGCCCTTTGGACCCAGCCTCACGAGTGCAGCTCAGGCGAGCTCTGCTGCGAATGCATCTGGGCCGCCTTTCCTTGCACCGGTTACTGCATTCAACAGCTACTATCCTGCAAATGGATTTGCTCCTCACAACGGCAACCTTGCCGGTGGCTTCGCCATGCCCTTGCTTACGGCTGGTATGCAGCAGATGAACATGAACGGTGCGAACGGTGCGAACGGTGCGAATGGTGGCAACATGTACGCGGCCCAGAACTATACAGGCTACGTCCCAGCGTCTTTTACCCAAAATGCTGGGCAGCCCCGAGACAGCCAAGCTCGGGTCATGCAACATCGGCGGCAGCTTGACAATGAAGGTGTGTGGTCGGAGCCCATGTTTGCTTGTTACCTACCACCGGTAACTAACTTTTGACGTTCTAGCCATGTCTCGATACCAGAATATGCCTCTAGATTCTTTCCGCGGACAAGTCTACGAGTTATGCAAGGACCAGCATGGATGTCGATATCTTCAGAAAAAGTTGGAAGAGCGGAATCCTGACCAAGTGCACATGATTTGGCTCGAGACCAATCAGCATGTCATAGAGCTCATGACGGACCCCTTTGGTAATTATTTGTGCCAAAAGCTCCTCGAGTTCTGCAATGACGATGAACGCACCGTCTTGATCCAAAACGCGTCCCAGGATATGGTGCGGATCGCCCTCAACCAGCACGGGACACGAGCGCTGCAAAAGATGATCGAATACGTTAGCACTCCGCAGCAAGTGCACCTCATCATAGAAGCCCTTCGCTTCCGCGTCGTCGAGCTCATCCAGGATCTCAATGGCAATCACGTCATTCAGAAGTGCCTGAACAAGCTTACCTCTCTCGATGCCCAGTTCATCTTTGATGCCGTTGGTAACCACTGTGTCGAAGTCGGCACGCACCGGCACGGTTGCTGTGTGCTGCAGCGCTGCATCGATCACGCCTCTGGCGAGCAGAAGCCATGGCTCATTCAGCGCATCACGGAGCATGCTCGAATCCTTGTGCAAGATCCGTTCGGGAACTACGTGGTTCAGTACATCATCGATCTCAATGAACCAAGTTTTACCGAACCCGTGGTTGCAACGTTCCAGGGCTGTATCAGCCAGCTGTCGCGTCACAAGTTCAGTTCCAATGTCATCGAGAAGTGCCTGCGGTGCTCACAGGCCCAGTCCAAGGACATGATTGTCGAGGAGCTGCTTGCCCCTCAGGAAATGGAGCGTTTACTGCGCGACTCTTACGCAAATTACGTGATCCAGACTGCTCTTGAATTCGCCACCCCTCATCAGAAATACCGCCTAGTGGAATCGATTCGTCCCATCCTGCCGCAAATCCGTACGACTCCCTACGGTCGCCGCCTTCAGGGCAAGGTTTCGGCTTACGACAACCGTGGCAGCGCAGCCTCCAGCGGGCAAGTAACTCCTGCCGACAACACTCAGGGTCAGATACCTCTTCGCCAGAGCCATCACCGCGGCATGTCCGGAACTGCGTCCATGCTGCCGGCCAATGGTATTGCAGCTGGGGGAATGGCTGTTATGGGTGCCAACCACAACTGTCGACAAAGCACCTCCTCGTACCCCAATGGTTCTGTTCTGACAGGACCGGCTCCTCCCGGAGGCGGCGCTGCCACACAGTCTCCAAGCCAGCAGCAATCTCAGTTCAATCCGAGAGCAGCGGCCTCTTATACTCCATCTCACGCTGCAAAGGCATCCGTGGATGCCAGCGGCGAGACCCGCTGGGTGTAAACGATTCGTCTCTTACCAATTATCTTGCCTATTCAGTCACAGGTCACTTGTATCAACACGCCCTAGACGTCCTTTACCGGTCTGTGCCCTGTATAGGGCACTCTGTTTCTCTCTCATGCAGCACCGTCACGACACTGCCATGACTTGACGACCTCTTTTAAAATTATGCGCCGCAACTGATTGCCATGAACCTGATATCACCATTCATTACATGACCAGCTCAATCCTATAACGATCCGCAGAGCACATGTGGGATGGTGCTTTGTGTGTACATTACAAATCGAGGGAGTTTATTCAACAAGGAGCATTTAAAAAGACCCAACAGAGGACTGCATATTTTTCTTTTCTTTTCTTTTCTTTTCTTTTCTTTTCTTTTCTTTTCCTTTCTTTTCTTTTCTTTTCTTTTCTTTCTTTTCTTTTCTTTTCTTTTTGTTCTTTTTGTTCTTTTTTTTTTCTTTTCTTTCCCGGCAAAAGAAAGACTTGACTGACAATTATATTGTCTACAGTGGCACCGAATCAATGTGTGTCATATCATGCATTTATACATTGAGCCGCCACTTGCTCTTTCAAGATGGATGAATTTTGCTGGACAGATATCGACCTTACTGTCCACATCCTACCCTTAACTCAAGCCTTTGCCGCCCCAAAAAAGGCGTCCTTTTCTTGATTTGTTTTTTTTTTCTGTCGTGGCATTTTCGTCGCTTTTTTCTTTTATTTTTTTTAAAAAAAAATCGCTCATGTTACTTTTCTTTTCTTTTCTTTTCTTTTCTTTTTCTTTTTCTTTTCTTTTTCTTTTTCTTTTTCTTTTGGCCTTTTTTCTTTGCAGATTTTGGGTGATATACCTAGCGTACCTGGGCTTCTGGTGGTACGCCGATGCGCAGTTGAAGGGCTATCGGGGCAGGATTCTAGTACTAGTCTAGCATGGCAATGTCGTCCGCCCCATAGCTGTCTTTGCAACCAACTGTCTTTTAACAATCTTTGATTACTCCGAATCTGCGGGAATGTGGAACGGGACGTGGGATGGAAAGGAACTGACGAAGGCTGAATGATCTGGGTTGAAGGTCGTTGGATGGCTGGGGAATTTTTTGCTCTGTTTCTTGCACATGGATTTTGTATGATCTCGGAAGACTATTTCCAGGAATTGAATGAAGAAAAGATTTGCTCTTTGCCATGTTCTTGGAAGTATATCTGCTCGTGTTGTACCCGTACCATCTTGCATGGCGTAGGGTCCCGTCTTTATAATGCCTCAGTTGGCGTGTGTGTATGATGTTTGCAGAAGCATGAGGTGAGTTCTATTGCTAATGGCGTCCATACCTTGTGGCGGAGTATCATGAAAAAAAGGGACTAAACACGGTGTAAGTCGTGGGGGGGTTTGGAAATGACTAGGGGTAGGCAGACTGCTTTCAAAGGGAGAGGACAGCACCGGGAGAGAAAAGGGCAAGCGATTGGGACACAAGGGGGAGTCGTTTATTTTACCGGCAAAGGGGCAGCAGAGGACAAGAGGCATGAAATCAAGGGTAGTGGCAAGAAGAATGAAAAATTGATCCTGTACACGGTTTAAGATTCATCATGTATCCGCTGTGATTGTTTGATTTTCTCCCTAGACTGGCAAATCACGGGTGAGATTGTTTTACTTGTGCTCAGTTCCACGACCCCCAAAACCCCATTCCCATTGAGCGGATTCCACGCACAAGTTGAAAACAAGGAGACGAGGAAACTGCTGAAAAAAAAAGACTGCCATGTCATAAGCCGGTACGAAGAATTGCATGCCACAGAAAAGAACGCGCCTTCCGCTGGCGGCGACGTGATGATGCCGGCGTTCATGGTGACCGGGCACCATGTCCGCGAGCGGGCGCCTATCGGTATCGCCACAGCGAGGTGGTGTTGTGGCGCAACCAGGTCTTTCTGCGGCCGGCGCGCGTCTTGTTGTAGCGGTGGCCCTTGTTGAGACCGCGCGACTTCTTGCCGGTGGCGGTGAGGCCACGCGCCTCGCGGTGCTTGTGGACGGGGTTGACGATCCAGTTGATGCGGGGGTCGATGCGGATCGCCTTGTGCTGGGGGTCGACGAGGATGACCTCGTAGTACTTGTATGTCGAGTCCTGGTTGATCCAGTACGAGTTCAGGACGCGCAAGTTGGCGCAGCGGCGGCCGACTCGCTCTTCGGCCGTGGCCTTGAGCGAGCGCTGGTACTTGAGCTGGTTGATACCCTGGTTGGTGGGCTTGCCTGTTTCACGAGAACAAGGGGAAAAAAGAGAACAATTAGCATTGTAAAACACAACACGCTTGATAGGGCTCGAGAGGCGCTAAAAAAAAAGAACTTTTTTTTTCTTACCATAGGTGGCACCCTTGGGCGCAGGGCGCTTGCGACCACCACGTCGGACGCGGACGCGGTAGATGACATAGCCCTGCTTGGCCTTGTAACCCAGACGGCGAGCCTTGTCGGGACGCGAGGGGCGAGACGCGCGGTGAATGACGTTCAATTGGCGGTACTATATTTATGCACTCTCAGCAAACGTTCAACGAGTGTATAGCAAAGATCGAGCGAAAGAATCGGGACATGGTACTGTTTCCCTTTTTCGTCCTGGAGCCAATCGCGTTGACTTGGGCGCGGGCTTGTTCGACGTATATTGACTTGGTAGGCGTCAAGCAATTGGCGTACAGAAAGCCCTTGTCTGCCTTCCAGAATCGTGAAATCCGGTGGCACCCAACCCCGTCAATATACGTTGAACAAACGATCGCGGCCCGTCAAATCGACAGCCGGAAAAGGATAACAGTACATCGTCGTCCCGTCTTTCGCTCGTCCACGACAAAGCCAATTTGAATAATCATTGAGATCCAGTCGTAACGTACTTCCCAGCAGCGCACTCGGAGAAGGAAGCTCATCAAATCAGACTGCTTCTTCTTCTGAAGTTCCTCGACATACTTGAGGGCACCCATCTTGGCTGGATAAGCGATCAAACAATCAGCTTCAGAGTTTCTTGTGGTTGTTCTTTTCGAATGGCCAGAAGTCTGCAAGAGTCGAGGGAGGGGATGGGACGAACCGGTTTATGAGGCAAGATTCCTGTGGTTGGTTAGTATGGGCGGAAGCAAAGTTCAAAATCTCGCTCCAAGTCGCTTGTGCAAATATCCCACAGCTGGTGGAAGAAAATTCCTCACAAGTTTGTGTGGGCTAAGCGATGCACTAGTCCCGTTTGGGTGTTGGTGTGATCGGACTTTCCCCTCACGGCCCTCTTGACTTTCTCACGGTTGATGATGAGTCAGCAGCAGGAAGTGACCACATTGTACATTGTACATTGTACATCTTGATCACGATGCACGCAAATTTGCCTTCAATGGTTGACGATTATTCTACGTATGCACTTGTAGCACTCATTATATTCATCCTCTGTCCTACGACAACAAAGCCATCATACCGCCAAGATTCTGCATCATGTTCTCCGCCACGTTGCCCCAGGTCTGCCTTTCTCTCTGCACATGCGCATCCTCCAGTAGCTCACGCGCAATCTGTTCTACGTCATCTTGTCCAGGATTTGGCTCTACCTGGGTCGCGCTTGGAACTACCTGCTGCTCTACAAGGCTCGTTGCCAGGGCCAGCATTCGACTGTTCAGTTCATGAAGGTCGGCACTATCCCTCTCCCACCGAAGCCAGGAAGGTAGTTTCGCGGTACCCGTACCATCGCCCAGTTGACCATATTCTCTCGCCGCCGCACGATATTCTGCTAGATGAATCATTGCGCATTTGTAGGCTTCGTTGGGCAATCCCACTGTTGCATTGGCAGGGCAAGCACCGCTCAGGTAGGGGAAGAGATCCAATGCGTTCCCAGGCATTCTAGCGCTCGCCACTAGTTCGAGAAGCGTTGATTCTTCAGTCTTCCTGGAAAATCCATCGATAAGCACTGATTCATTGACCATTGTGGCACACGATCACTTACGTGATAGAAGACATGTCGGTTTCAAGGCATGTTTTCAGCTCGTCTGCCATTCTCTTTACAGAACGCCTTGCTTCGAGTGTATTTGCTCGCGCCTTTTTGCTTTCTTTCCTATTAGTAGTCAGATAAGAATCGATGTGAAGTGGTCGAGGGGTATGTATCAAGTCAGACAAGAATCGATGTAAAGTGGTCGAGGGGTACATATCAAGTCAGACAAGAATCGATGTAAAGTGGTCGAGGGGTACATATCAAGTCAGACAAGAATCGATGTAAAGTGGTCGAGGGGTACATATCAAGTCAGACAAGAATCGATGTGAAGCGTTCGAGGGGTCAGTAAAAGAAACACCTAGCTACCCGGCTTTTGCCCTGGATGCAACACCTTGCCTCCTCCTCTGCTGATGCGTCACCTGTCGCCTACGTCCCGCACAACTTCTCGCGGGAGCAAGCGCGGGACCCGATTCCTCAGACTCGTTATCCGGTAGATCCGTAGCGGCGTCGTTGTCTCCTGTAGGTTAGTTTCTAATTGGCGACATGAAGATAGTAGAAAGCACAATGTCTGTGCTGAATATATACCGCGGTTGAGCGTCTTTTGTTTCCTTGTCAAGGGTGCCATCGTGGAAGCAAAACCTATGCAGCATGCCTGTCATGCCCAAAACGATACCAGGACGTTGACAGTTTAGGACACGTACGTAAAAGCTTTTTCAAAGATGCTTGACGATGCCAAGGTGCGACGTCAAAGAGACTCGATGCCTACCTACTTACCTCTGAGGCAGGTTATGCTTGCACCAGTTTGGACATAGGGAAGGAGCGAGCCAACGACGCACAGAGCACAGGTAATCGACTCAGCAGCTGTCAGCAAGCGTCATATACTCGGCATAGGATCAATCCTTTTCGATGATAAAAAACGTTGGGATTTACGACCATAGGTCAAGTTCAGTGCTCATAGCTCATTGAATCGATCTCATCTTCTGGTCTCACATCGACCCCTCCCAAAAAAAACCCCCCCCCGTTTTTGTTCGTCAAGAAAATGATGTGCATATCATGCCTGTCAACAGGAGCTTAAAGTCTGTCATAGAAAGCACTGGACGATAAATAGAAGGTAAATCTTTAGGCCTTGGACTGAAAAGGGGACGAGGAAAGAAAAGTCCAATTGCAGAATAGCGACAAGAAGAAACAAAGGGAAAATAACAAGAGGGAAAAAAGAAAAAGACCCCAAAAACGCATAGCCCAAGAAGCCGAGAATGTTCTCATACATAAAGCAGCTTCCTTCTACCCAAGTCCTGCTTACCAAACCATTGCATATTAGTTACAGGGTGCTTCCTCCTTTCTGAAGTTTCTCTTGTCTATAATCTCAACCTTTTAAGACATGGGGAACTTTGAATATCTCCCCAATCTCAGCTTTGCCCCTAGTAACCCACGCCTTTTCTTCTTCTTCTTCTTCTTCTTCTTCTTCTTCTTCTTCTTTTGAAAGTGCAACGCCGATAATAGCTTCCCAGAAAGTTGAAGACTCCGTTTCTAAGTGAGATGATAACAAATAGAGCGAATAAGAACATCGTCATATGCGCCAACCATCAAGTGTGGATGTCCTTCAATCAAGACCTCGGACTTCTTGATGACTTCACAGAATCGCCACCTTGCCGTACTCCCTCGCAAGCACAGGCTAAAACTTGATTCAAAAACGGGTTGCAAGGATCCATCAGTGTGTATCCAACGACAAACTGTGGAGTGTGGCCGTCCAGTCATGTTGAGAAGGAACGGGTGAAACACCCGTCGTGTACCGGGATGGACTAGGCGCATTCTGAGCGCCAGAACCCCCCTGACGCAAGGCTTGCGAGTCTCCCTGCTGTCCGAAGCCTCCTGCATAGCTATCCACACCAGGCGAGAGACTTGGTACATAAGCGGCCGCGTTGCCACGGCTGCTGCCAAAGGGACTATTTCCATACGCATAATTGGTTTGTGGATAGGCCGACGTTGATGTCATGCCACGATCTGCTGTGAATGGCTGAGTCAAGGCCGGCCGATAACCCGGACCCAACGGCTGCGATTGTTGGTCTTGACTCTGTGGTGTCTGGCGACGTTCGCCACCAGGAGCGCGATTGACGCCGACTGCACCAGGACCGATGCCGCTTGGCGCCTGGATCCCCAACGTTGGACTAGCAAAGGACGCGGGATTGATGGCTGACATCCAGATTCTGGTTTTGTAAATCTTGAAGAGATCCACGACGAGGGAGTTGAAATTGATGTACGAGTCGGCGAAATAGTAGAACGTAAGTTTTTTCCAATCCCTAAAATGGCTGTCAGCAACGTGCTCCTCTGTATGGCAGCCAGTCATGTGTGCATAGAGAGCATCGACTGTACATTTGAAACTCTGCATCAAGGATTTCCATGTTGAGGCCATGTTCCTTGACCTTCTGCATGCAAACCCTCTTTGCTTTGGCTTCCTGACCCTCCTTGTCTCGCAGAGAATGGACCTCGTGATTCTGTGCAAGCCGCTTGATCAACTTGGGCCGTAACTCGCTCGCGTTGGGTTCCTGCAGATGATGCTGACTTGGACCCATACCACCGACCGCACTGCCTTGCAACCCGCTAGATGACGCCATCAAACCGGCACCAGAACCTTCCTGAGCGGCTGCCGCACCTTGTGAGTACATCATCAACCACTTATAATGCTCTTCGGCGTAATGCTCCTTCAGCTCTTTCGCTGTCTGCCAATCGACATTCTCCTTGGCCACGGTTCCGAGATCTGTGCCACGATCTGCTTCAACGATGACCAGATCACCGGGTTTCACCGTCAGTCCAGTGCCTTCATGGATATAGAACACGTCTGCGCGAGCGCATTTGAACAAGACCACGTGGAGCAGCTGATTGTGTCTTGCTTGTGTCATACTGTAAACGTTGCGTGGGGGAGAAGGTGGCCGGTTCGTGAAAGGATTGCCCAGACCATAGTGAGGGCTATACGGGTTCACATATCCGGACTGCATCGTATTCGGCATGGCGGCGAGCATGGCTGCTATTCTGTGTGTGAGTACGCATCCAGTCACAATGTAGGCGAACACGGACAACGGGGAGGGGTAGCCCGTCATAATGACCTACCTGAGTTCTGGCTTGGCACACTCATGGTCTCGGGGAATCCAGATGGAAACGTATGAGAACCCTGCGCATCGCCCATGGTGCTGGCATCCAACGCAGCCACCGACTCGGCCACGGAACTGATCGATCCCTGCCGGGTGGGCATATTGGCAAACGAATGACGTCGACTCTGTGAAGCATCGCCAGCAAAGAAACCAGGGGAGCTTGACCAAAGCGCGGCCTTCTTGAGATTCAAATTGTTGTCCGATTTGCGATTGTCGATGCCCAGTGGGGTGCGAAACGCGCCGGCGGCGTACTCGCTCATACGACGACTGGTGGCTCTTCGTCCCAACGAGTCGATCGAATCATTCGCCTCGTCCAACTCATCAACGGCGTAATCGCATTCTTCGGGTACGATTTGATAGCCATTTCCGAGATAAGAGACCCCCGTAGAGGCACGAGGTCGGATTCGCGAGTTGTACTGTTGGCGCAACATGGCATTCTCGCGGGTGAGCATTTCAATTGTCTTGGCCTCGACCGTTTGATGGAAAGAACCCTGCATTGACTCCGAAGCGCTTTCGTCATCGTCATCATCCTCAACCTCCTTGACCTTTCCAAGCATTGATCCATCATTGGCCATCTCGCTCAGCATACTTGGTCTCGACGGTCTGTGTTGTAGGCCCGGATGTCTCCCTCGGCCCAAGACTGCGGAGGAACTCATACTGGCGGGAGGCCCATTTTCAGGGTCCATTTGCCCAACGGAGTATGACTGAGAACGATAGGTTTTTGGGGTGGGATGTAAAGGAATAGGAAACGGTATTTGGGAGCTGGGCAATGAGTCGCGGGAAGTCGAAGAGGTCTGTGTGGGCAGCGAATCGGATGCAAAGAATGAACTACTGCTACTCCCAGGAGGCATTGTAGAGGTTGGAGAAGGAAGGACCTCGCTCAACCTCGACGTGGCATCTTTCCTATCAGCATTCCAAATGCCGGTTCCCCAGGCAAACGCTGATGAGCTGCTGGAGCGGCCGACAGCTGATGATGCAGAGTGAGAGCCCCAGGGCCCACCGCCCACGTCGGCCGAAGGTGTGTTGGGATGGGATCCGGTAGGAGACATGGAGCTGCCGGCAAAAGATCCCTTGCGCGGGCGGCTCAGCGGTTGAGAGGTGTCATTCAACCACGATGATCTCCGGACCGGTTTGTGAGGTTGAGCTGGTGCGTTGATGTTGTGGGATGCTTCGTTATTGCGGTGCTCGCCTTCATCATCCGAGCTTGCAAGAGCTTCCGAATCAGGCGTTGACGTCCGGGCATTGACCTTCTCCAGGAGCAGACTTTGGCTGGCCGCGGCTCCCGACGGGAACGAGCCCGTGCCGAGTTTCGAGGGGGTCGGTGATTTAAACGAGTTTGCGCTCATGGTGGGCGATGGCGAGAGGAAGGGAAACTTGCAGCTCAAGATGAATGGGAATGACGTATCGCAGAGCCCAGCCCCTAGCTTGTCGAGGAGCCTGAACCCTAAAAAAAATTGGCCTATATCAGAAAGTAGCGATGATATTCGAAAAACGTCCAGAGTACAAGCTTTGGTCATCCATTAGCCATGTCATGGTACAGAATTGAGGTGGTGAAAATGTTGAGAGAAGGCCTTTATAGCAGTGTCAAGTGGCGACCCACATGGTTGCTAAGAATGCGTCAGATTGTAGCTTTCTTTGGACTTACTTTGGCAAGGCTATTGAAAAGATGGAAGTCTGCGGTATATGGAGCATGAGACAAGACAGTTCTCAGGCGCCGGTGATATGACCAATGTCCTTCTGAGACGCTAACAGTGCTCGGAGCGACCTTGAACAAGGTTGAAAGCGATTGGATGTCTCTATCAGCAACGCCCAAGTTGATCAAAAAATGCAGGTATGGTTTGGTCGTGTACGAGATGAAAGAACGGGATATTTGAGGGAAAACAAACGTCTAAAACCAGGGCAAGTCTAAGCCAGGACCGAAGGGGAAGGAAGAAAAAACCAAATACAAGTCAAATGAGATGTGGAGAGTGGTTTCAAAATGAGGCGCGTCGAGGTAGACCCATCCGCGCGGTCAAAGGTGGTCGCAGAATGTATTTGCGTTCTGGTGATGCGATGTTGCTCTACTTGACACCCATGGTTGGTGGGTAGAAGCGGCAACGAGGCGAGACGATCTTGCCAAGGCAGAGAGATCAGCAAGTGTAAGTTCGGCAGGTAGAAACGAAATGGAGGCTGGATTCAGGTCAGGCGTTTGCACTTGACCACTCTAGCTTCTCTGCAAGGTGCAAGGTGCCAGGGGCCCCCCCCCCCCCCCCTCCTCCAACAGGGTATCGCTGGCGGCACCTGAGCAAGCGTACCTGGCTACACGGTGCGACGATGTCTCGAAAAGGCGAGGCGGTCTCGAAAGGGGACTGGTCTTGCAGGCTGGCCGGCAGCTTTTTAAGCTTGGGGGTCGGGCGAGGAGGAGTGGGCAGCGGTCCCAGCAGTATCCGTCGTCCCGCCGCTGAACTGCAACGGCTGGCTGGGAGGATGGCGATCCGGTCAGACTGACCGTTGTGGAGGCCAAGCGTGAAGACTGTTGGGAAATGGTCTGGAGCGCGTCGAAGCGTGCGTGCGTGCGTGCGTGCGTGCGTGTGTGGTGCGTGGTGGAGCGTGAAGCGGTGGTGCGTGAAGCGGTGGTGCGTGTGGTGGTGGTGCGTGTGGTGAAGCGGTGGTGCGTGTGGTGGTGGTGCGTGTGGTGAAGCGGTGCTGCGTGTGGTGGTGCTGCGTGTGGTGCGTGCTGCGTGTGGTGCGTGCTGCGTGTGGTGCGTCCAGTCGACGACGAGTGGTGCGTCTGTCTCGTCTGCGTCTGTGGTCCGGTCACCCTGGTGGGTGGGTGGTGCTGCTGGTGCATGCGAGCGTTGCAATGGCTGGTGGTTGGTTGGGGTCAAGTGGCTCGAGCTCGAGGCGGCATTGGAGGGAATCAGCTCGACAAAGCACCGGCATCAAACTGCCACCGCATCAAACAAAATGCATCAATTGAGCAAGCTGGCCAGCCAGGCGCCCGGCGGTGGCGAGCTGTGTCTGATGTGCCTTTTCCCGGAGCCGTCTTGCGAGAGTCCTGCGAGAGAGGTCTGACCAGGGCAGACACAGGCTGGGGCAGGGGCAGACACAGGCTGGGGCGGGGCAGACACAGGCTGGGGCGGGGCATTGGACGGCGGACTGGAGACGGACGGGACAGGCAGTAGCGTCAAGCGTGGGCTGCGGGGGCCAGCTCAAGCGCAAAGTGGGTCCGCCAACAGCTGGTAGGGTGCACCGTGCAGGTGAGGTAGGGAGGCACCCGCCCGCCGAGCTACGTGACGTGACAGGTGGGGACCCCTCTGATGATGGATGATGGCGCTTGGTTGAACATGGTGGGTTAGCCAGCGCGCATGTATCGTGTACTTTTGCACCCAACAACTTGTCTAGGTACCTAGGTAGGCATGGCAGACGTGCCAATGTCGCCAGACGCTGCGTAAGTAGATGCACGACGCTCTCAATGTGCGACTTCAACCGAGGGCTGGCAGACCAGACCAGGTACGTGCAATTTACCTTGGGTAGATAGGTACCTTGAGTACCTCTCTCTCTGTGCCTACCGTCCGTCTACTGTACCGTGCAGACGCAGACCAAGCTAAAAGCGGTGGTGGCGCGCAGAAAAAAAGACCAAGTGGCGCCGGCAACGTGTGGAAGGTGCGACTTTCACTTCTCTCCCAGCCCGCGTTCCAAGTTCCAAGCGCGCAGAAAAAAGACCAAGTGGCGCCGGCAACGTGTGGAAGGTGCGACTTTCACTTCTCTCCCAGCCCGAGTTCCAAAGTCCAAGTTCCAGGTTCCAGGTTCCAAGTTCCAGGTTCCAAGTTCCAGGTTCCAACCTCCAGGTTCCAACCTCCAACCTCCAACCCCCTCAAAGTGGTGCTTTACGCCACGCCCCCGGCTCCAGATTTGACGCCTTCCAAGCTCACAGCAACATGTACATACTTACAGAACCTCTCCATCTCGGGCGCCATCTGTCCACTGGGCGCCGTCCTTGACCCCAGCTTTGCTGGGCGGTTGCGAATTCACTTGTCGACTCGTACAGTCAACGGTCCTTTCTTGTCTGCCGCCATTGTAAGGGACGCCTCCGCACCTGCCACCGCATCACATCACCTGTCAAAAGTTTTGCGTGTAAACATGTCGTCAGTTGCGTTGACGAGGGCATGGGAGAGAAGAATGAGCCTGATGTCGGAAACGTCTGTCTTGGCGCACACACGAAGCTTTCAGACCTTTCGGAAAGATCGTCAACCCCGCAATCGTCATCCGCTAGTTCCAGAACCCCGCTCCGGCCGGTTTGTGGCTTGGAGTCACCTGGCCTGTCGCCGGCTTGGCCATTCCTGGGAACAGTGCCGCAGGCGGCCAAGAGCCAAGGAGCGTGCGTGTCGCGAGAGACGGCTGCGGGTTGGAGAGGATACAACGCTTGCGATTCGTGCGACGGTGGCCAGGGAACGATTATTTCGGCATTGCCAAGTATGTACTGTATTCTCCGCACTCGCGAGTTTTGCTCCCGGTTCAAAGTTGCGTACATGTGTTGCAGTACATACTTGGGAAGACGTCTCACTGGGGTGGGACAAGTCGTTGGGGGCTACCAGTCGGGTTTTTCTTTTCTTTCCTCTCCACGGTCCGTCAGGGGCTATTCCACCATTCATGGCCTGCAGTTCTTGCAACTGATGCCCACCAAGCAGATGGATACGAATTTCCCCGCGTCAGGTCATCAAGCAGTTTAGTCCATCTCATCTTGTGTGGCTCATAGTTTGAACAAAGAAGAACAGAACCAATTGCACTACCGCATTACCCCAGATCATCGCTGTGCTTCCACGAGACGTCTCACACGTGCAAGACGGCAAAGAGCATGGAGCAAAGAGGGCTGTCCCAGAACAAGCTAGCTGCAGTTCCTCTGGCCAATAGCTTTCCAAACGGCCAACTCTGTGTGTGCACCAGTCATATGCATGGTTTGTAGAATAATCTCGAACCTGGTTCTGTCCCTGGCAACTGTACGAAATAGACGGCCTATCTAAAACACATGGGTAGTTTTATTGTGATCATATTTGTTTTTACTTTTCTCCCCCCCAGGTACAGCCTGGGATTCGGGCCCGCAGTCTCCCGCAAGGAGCAATACGTCCTCCCTGTACACCAAACCGGACTGCGTCGACGGGGGATTGGCAGATAACCGGATATGAGGCCTCCTCATTGAGCGATGGCGAACCAAATCGCTACCACATCGTAGCTGAAAGTCGGGCTTTCCGTACAAGACATGCCCCCGAGGGGTATCTTACAGTCTCTATAGAAAGATGCACATGTGTGTACATGGCCCGTCTGACCACGTCGCTCTGAAACTCATGACGAAATCTCCATTCTTCTGGTTTTTCTTTTTCTTTTTCTTTCTTGTTTACGCGTCAAAATGTGTATCAAGTGCGTGTCCGTTCACTGGCCCGCCTTCTGCTGCTTCAGCTTTTCCTCAAACTTGGCAAACTCTCGAAGAGCGACTTCTTCTTCTTGGTCGAGAACCTGGTGGACACCTTGCACTTCCTCGATCTGGCACACAACAACATGTTAGCCAGGAGGCAAGGAGGCAATATGTTGGTTTCAGAACAGAGAGAGACGAGGAAAAGAAAAAGGCGGCAAGATGGAGAAGAAAAAAAAAAAAAAAAAACAATACATAGTGCACAAGCATCCCCTCAATACCATTCTTAAGCGTCACAGTACTAGAGTCGCACGTGCGGCACGCCCCCCTCAGCTTCAACTTGACATACCCATCCTCGAAGCCCCGAAACTCGATATCCCCGCCGTCCTCCTGAATAGCGGGCCGGATCCTCGTCTCCAGCAGCTCCTTGATCATGCCCACGACCTCGCCATCATCCTCGCTGTACGCCAGGCTGTCCTCCTCGTCCGCGGCGGCCTCGGTGCCGCGCTCCGCCACGCTGACAATCTCCTCCCCCGAGGTGACCGCCTCGGTGACGAGGGCAAAGATCTCGGGCCGGATATGCGCCCAGCTGGCGTCGCCGGCCTTGGTGACGGTGATGAAGTCGGCGCCGTAGAAGACGGAGGTGACGCCGTCGATGCTGATGAGCCGCGCGGCGAGCGGCGACGGGTACGGCGGGGCGATGGTCGACCGCGCGGTGAGGTACTCGATGAAGGGGGCGCCGATCCCCGGCGGGAGCACGCGGTGCCCGGGCAGGAACTTGAGCGCATCGGCGTTGGGCGTCCTCTCCGTCTGGATGAAGATGGTGCGGCGGGCGCCTGCGCCGCGCCCGCGGGGAGGGAGGAGAGGTCGTCGGGCGGTGCCGAGGCGCGCGCACGCGGGCGGCGTCGGCGAGCCGAGCCCGCCTGGCCTGCGCGCCCGTCCCGAAACAGCCCAGCCGGCTGGCCGTCTCGCGGGGAGGACGACCGCGCGCGAGAGGATCTTCGGCGCCGCGAAGCAGGGCGTCTTCTTCATCGTCCCGTCCGTCCTTCTTCTTCTTCTTCTTCTTCGTTTCTGACCCCCGAACCCCTTTCCGCGGCGTTGATCTATCCCGTGGGCGGGATACGTCCAAAAAACGAACAACGTGGTAGGAATAAATAAATAAATAAATAAATAAAAAAGAGGCCTAGTCTTGGCAAACGGGAATCACCTCGTGTTTTTTCTTCTTCTCCTCCGTCTTCGCCTTCTGCATGGTGTTGGGGGGGGGGAAAAGAAATCCGTCATCGGCCCGAGTCATTCGATGGACGGATCCACCCATCCAGCCGTTTCCACTGCCTGCTAGGCGGCAAAGATGACAAACGCATGTGTGTACCCACCCACCCGTGTGTGCAGCAGCAGTCCCGGCCCGGTTGGCAACCAGGCATTATTAGTAATTGGGCGGCTAACTCTGTGCCTGTGCGGCGGCATGGGCCCCAAAAAAAAAAAAAAAAAATTCCTCCAACCGCACCTCCACATGCATCGAGGGGTCCGAGGCAGCTCAACAGGCTGCTGGACCCACCCCATCTTGCTCTGATGTACATCTTTTTTTTTTTTCCAACCGCCTCTCCCAAAACTTTGCCTTTCCCCGCGCGCACACCAACCCTCTGGATTGAAACCCCCCCCAACGGATCATACAATCCAAAACAACATGCAGCACCAGGACGAGCACCCCGAAACGCCGACCACCGTCCCCTCAACCGAAGACAACAAGACGCACATCCCGCCACAAGCTCCGGCTTCGCCCGCGCCCTCGCCCCCAACATCATCAACCCCCGTGTCTCGACCGCCATCCCCAAAACCTGCCGCACCGTGCACCGTCTGCGGAGTCGACAAGTCGAAATATAAATGCCCAAGATGCTACCGTCCCTAGTACGTGATCCCTTTCCTTTTTTTTTGCGCACCCTCTACGCTACACGCATTCGTTCCCAAACACGGCAGATAGTTGACACATATCTGACAAACAAAAAAAAAAAAAAAAAAAACCAGCTGCTCAGTAGCCTGCAACAAGATCCACAAGGAAAACCACCCACCCGACGAGCCGAAACCCGTCCCCAGACCGGCAGAGCCAGCCTCCTCGGGCAACGGCCCCCCTCCGGTCTCAGACTCGCACCATGGGTCGAGTCCCTTTCGTGCGCTCGATTCCTCGGACCACCTGCAGCACTTGTTCCGCAAATACCCCCGTCTGGCTGAGCAGTTGCGCCGCATATATGCCGCCATGCAGCCCCCCGACGACGCTCCGGATGGGAGAATACCTGCCTCGTTAATGCAGGGCGTTGCCAAGAAAGATCAGTGGAATCACGACATTGGCATAAAAAGGGGGAAAGAGGCGCTGCGTAAGGCGCGCAAGCTCAAGGGCGAGGCTGGTGATGCCATTCGAGAGTACTCAGAGCTTGTGCTACATCTCATCCATACCCACGATGAAGAGGGTCAGGCTGCCGCAGTGCTGCAGCAGCAGGTGGCGCAGCAAGACAGCAAATTGATTGAGCAATTGTTGGCGCAGGAAAGAGGCTAAACATATTTCCATCGCCAAGCGACTCAGTCGCTTATACGACGAGAAATCAACAAGAGCTCAATGGATCCATGGGACCTGACAAACTGTTTGACTATATTATACTAACTAAGCACTGTTAAACATCATCTCATCAATCGTGCGTCATACGGATATCAGGATCCATGTCGTATAACTTTGCAAGCGGTATGGCGCTACCCCTTGACAGCCCCTCATTCCATATCGACATTACAACTAACGTTTGAATCGTAAAAGGAAGCCTGTAATCGGGGACTTGGTCGAAGCAGCATCAAGTGCTACCAATTCTTCTGGGGGTGTGAGCAGCTTGTCTTCCTTGCCATGTCTCGCAAAACTTCCTAGTCGACCTCTCAGTTTCCACTTCGATTCTTTCTTTCGTAATTGGGGCAGTATAGAGACTGGTTCGACGACTGCATTGGCGGTTGTCGACTCGTCACTCTGGGTCCAGTCAACTCGATGGTTGCTTGCATTACCGATCATTTCCCGATTCTCCGGTGAAAGAAACGTGGCAGCCAACGCGAAAGGTTGGACGGAATGAGGCTCTGATCGTCCCAGGATGCCTCCAGTACTCATCCTTCTAGTATCTCCCGATTCGTTATCCGCATTCATACCAGATTTGGAGGGACTTTGTCGGGTGTGATATGGGCCGAGAGAATACAGAGTCGTGTCTAGCTCACAAGTCTCGGGAAGACTGGGCTTTTCTGCATGAATCCGTTGATAGTGACGCTCGCGCATACTCTGAGCCCTTCGCAAAACCTTGTTCTTGCCACATGAAGGAGCATGGGGTTCATTTGCTCTCGCAGACTGGCCAGCATATGCCCCGTCAAGCTGAAACCGCAATGCCTGCCGGGACAATGCATATATCGGACTCTTGTCTGAAGTCAACTCTGTCGTCGTTGTGCTAGCAAATTGCGAGGCAGCTTCTCTGGGCACATGCCGATACATAGGCTTCCTCCTAAGCTCATCTGGACCGTCCTGAGTCGATGTGCTGGGCTCCTTGAGCTCGATGGCATCAAGCGACGTCTCCTCGTCATTTGACGACGATTGCTCCTTCTTGTGTGTGATTCCGGACTCGGTTCTGGTCCAGCCCGCCCCACTGGGGACCATTTGATCATCGTCGTGGTCCGGCCGGCCGTTCAAAGCGTGTTGCTTCAATCCAAGGGCGGCCTCTGTCCTTGCTCCTCGCTTCCTTTCCGAACGGGCTCTCTGTTCTGCTAGTACGAGACTGAGTCTTCTCGCTAGTTCGTGTGGATCAACTGGTTGGGACTGTGCTGGCTGCGATTTTGGTTCAAAGGGTGCCTTGACATTCTTTTGTCCTGTCGTGACAGGCAGCTGGTGGTAGTGTGAAGGGTAACCCATATGAACCAGCATATTGAAGGTTGAAGAACGGGTAGTCTATGCGCTGCAGATGGATGCTCTGGTTGGACAAGAATGAAAGAGGCGTGCGTGCAAACGGCATGGGAGTGAGGAGGAAAAAGAAGAAAGAAAAAAAAGAAGACGGAAAGACGGAAAGACGGAAAGACGGAAAGACGGAAAGATGGAAAGATGCAAAGATGGAAAGATGGAAAGAACAACCAAGGGTTAATAGAGGGCGAACTATAGCCAATGGTGCCGACTGGGTGCAAACGTTTTGCCGCCCCGCGCGTTGGGGGAAAGTCACGAAGTCGTTTTCAAAGGCGCAGCTATTATGAACAATCGTAGACTCGCTTGAACTCCCCTTGGCGGATTCTTGGTGTGCAAACAGTGCTTGGTGGCAGTTCGTCTGGATGGTTGTGCTGCAGCTTTTCACGTCACCTGGATGCATATGCAACCCCCACCCCTTGTCTGCGCTCGGACCTGACAGGTGCAGCCGGCAGGCAGTTAATACTCGTAGGAAGTAGTTTCCCAAGGAGCAGGTCCAGTTTCTACTAAAACAGCAGTCGACGTCTTATCGCTGCGGGACCTTCCTGCCATTCTTGTTCTTTTGTGGGTTTCGACTTTGCACTACATAATCAGCACGCTATTTCTTTTCAAAAAAAAAATTAACAATAAATAGCAATAAAAATCAGCCACCGCGAACCGGCCAACAAGCAGGCGCCAAGGGCAGATCGTGAGATTGGCCAGACGTTTGATTTCCAGACAGCCACTGGCTTCTCCAAGGTGGTCGGTCCCGCCACCTGGACAGCGGTCCGAGACAAAGGCATTATCGGCAGGCAGCTGAAACGGGCGGGGCCGAATGGCAAGCAGCATGAAAGGGAACAAGATCAAGACGGCGCGTTGATGGCGATGCATCATCTCAGCACCTGCCCAAAGTCAGTAGAGGCATTTTAATCTCGAAAATATCCAGTCCGGTCGAGCCGCGTCAGTCCAGGGAGGATGCACACATGTACAATACGACAAGTCAATGATACTCGCTCTTCTTCCCCTTTGCCCTCTCCCACTTTCGAGGCCGGATGAGGAGATGGCGGTTTTTTTCGTCAAGGTGTCGTGCCCCCCGGTACCCGAGTCGTCGATGACCTCGCCACACAGATCTTGTTCCGGGTCAAAATGCCGGGGCGGTTGCTGGCCCCAACATGGCCACCGGTCAGTTTCAGCGGTCAGCGCTCGGAGTCGACAGCGGTTGAGGGCTCATGTCGCTCGCAGCCAGAAATATGCCGTGCCTTGTCAAACTCGATGGTCAGGGGTTGGGCCCCAAGGGTAGAGAGGTATCTCGTCTGTATGTACAGGAAGTATGTATGAGGCAGGCATGCGCGCATACATTAGGTAAGTACTTACATTAGGTACATTAGGTACCTAAGGTACTTGGTAGGTAGGAAGTAGGTAGGTACCTAGGTAGGAAGTAGGTAGGTACCAAGTAGGTAGGAGGTACCTAGGTAGGTAGGTAGGTACCCAAGGTAAGTTAGGTACTTCAGGTACCTTGCAGGCACAGATGCCATGACGGTACTCTACCATGTACAATACACGTCCCCCGATCAGAGGTGGCGGTTAAAGTCCGACAAGCTGCGCGCTGCGCCCAAGTCCACAGAATCCCAGCGCAAGGTGTGCGTGCCGGTGACTTTGTGGCGACCCACTTTTCGTGACGAAAGTGAAAAGCTGTTGGGTTGGTACAAAAGTGTACTGTACCTTGCCTAGGTACTTAGGTACCTACTTAAGGTAAGCAGTCTTGTCGGGCCATCCCATCATGTGCATGCAGCTGTTCCTTTGCCAGACGCAGCGGACCATTTCTGCCCTCTCTCGCACACATTCCATTCCCCCGGCATCATCTCAGGAACAAGGGGAAGACGTTTGCTGCATCTTCAGCGGCGGCGACGCTGTGGCCGACTATTTTGTCCCAGCCTGAGGACATCAACCCTGATGCCTCTTTTTGTCCCGTCGTCAGCTGCTCTACTAGCGCCTTCTACGCCCGCCTAGTCTGGCTGGGCGCTTTGGCTTGGCTCCAGCCAGTCGTCGAACTTGGGGCGGTCCATGGTTTTGTCGCTCTGCCGTGCCAGTGCCACAACTCGTCAATGCCCATGACCCTGGATGAGGCTGTTGCCTGCTTCCATCATCTGGCAACAGGGACCGATTCCGTTCGTGTTCGTCTTTGACCAAATGCCTGCGCTGCTTGCACGTGTTTGAGCAAACTTGCGGCCCGTCTTCAGATGTGCCTACCCACAGCTTGCAGGGTACGTTTGGATTAAGGAGCTGCCCGGCCAGAGGAACCAGGCAGTCTTCTTCCAACTGCGACACTCTCTGAACCATCAGTCCGAACCGAGCAGCATCACGCACTCGCCGTCAACTCCGGCGACGGGGTGGATTTTTGGTAAGTGCCTTTTCACACTCGTCCCGGCCCATGACCATGACCATGACCAGGCCGAGTGTCGTTTCGTCGGTGCTTGTTCATGTTGGCCCCCCCGGGCCCGGACGGAACGGCCTTTTCTCGCAACGGCTGCCCAGCGGCACATGCCATTGCCTCCTGGGAGTCCTAGGCCTAAGCCCTGCCTTTTTTGTGGCCGTCGCGCCGGCCTCGGTTCTGACTATGCCCATTCTTGGGTTTTCTGTTTTATTTTTGCCCTTCTTTTTTTTTTTTTTTTTTTTTTTTTCCCTCCTGCTCTGGCCTTTGTTTGACTGCTTGTACATGTGCACACGCTCCGCATCATCGCGCCGCTAGGGGCCGCGACTGAAACTATGACGTCCCAAGATTCTAACCGTGGTCGTAGTGGTGGCAAGGGCCGCAGGCCGTCTGATAGCCCCGCGCCGCCGTCGAGACGTTGCTCAGGTTCCTCAACTTCCAGCGCGGCGACAACAAAGAAAGCTGCCAACACGAGAGGGAAACACAGTCGCTGTCACCATCGACGTCACCATCGACGTCACCATCGACACTATTCCACAGTGACTCGCAGCTCCAATCCGACTCCAAGGCCTGCAGCCGCAGCCTCGAGTTTGACCAAAACCAGAACTCCCCCCGGTGCTGAAACCGGGCTCGGAAGGGATCGCCGCTCCATTGCCTCCGTCGTGGACTACCCCTTCTTTCAGCGCCTGGATCCTGCCAACGACCCCTACGTTGGGCATGACGAGTCTGACGAGAGCGTTTTAGCCGAGCCAGACGACGATAGCGATGACAACAACACGACTCAACGTTGGCCACCTCCCAGCCGACAGTCGTTGACCACTGGGCCTGCGAAAAACTGGGTAAGACTGCCAAACTATCCCCCTCCGCCATGGTCATGGTCGGCTCTCAAACCCTGGCCGAGCTTTCTCGTCCGACATCTGGGATCCCACAGCTCCCACGAGACGAAGCAGCTGGGCATGTTGGATGAAACGTCAGATCTTGTCGTTCAGTGACAAAAGGTCCAAACGCAAGACTCACGTCGGCGTCTGCAATGGTTAACGGGCTGACCCTTATTGGTTTTTCCTCTCGCAGTCATATCCAATCCTCACAATGGAGAGCTACAACATAGCCATTATCGGCGCCTATGGCGCGGGAAAGTCGTCCTTTGTCCAGCGGGCTCTGAACTTGGCTCAGCCTCCGTCCGCAAACTCCTCCAGTGTTCGCATGGCGATTGATAATGTCACGCACGTCGTCACCCTTCTCGAGCTGGATTTGGAACATTTCCAGCTCAATCCGTCTCAGCCAATTCAGTGGCCGAAGCAGATCGACGGTCACATCTTTCCCCGAGTTGACGCTGCTGTGGCTCTTTACGATGTCATGTCCCGGGATTCTATTCGTGAGCTCTCACAAATGGTTGGTATGTGCAGCCAAAAAAAAAAAAAAAATTTTTGTCGCAAACAGTACTATGAATAAGGGCATCACAACATTGGTTAAACAGTCTTACTGACCCTTTTCCGACGCGACAGCTTCTCTGACCAATTCAGGACTTCCCGCAGTGCTTGGTGCTTGTAAATGCGACCATCCACAAGAAGACTGGGACGTTGACCCCAGAGAGCTGGCCAAACAAGCCTTCTTCAAGTCTTGTGTTGGTCAGTATCAGATTTCGAGTCACAAATCGGACGTTTCCCGATCCTGTCTTCATGGTGTCGTACGTGCTGCCATCA
This sequence comes from Aciculosporium take MAFF-241224, assembly GCA_000222935.2. Taxonomy (NCBI): domain Eukaryota; kingdom Fungi; phylum Ascomycota; class Sordariomycetes; order Hypocreales; family Clavicipitaceae; genus Aciculosporium; species Aciculosporium take. The sequence goes on from AFQZ01000110.1 coordinate 49,669, forward strand.
TGCATAGACGAGGTGTGTCTATATGTATAGACTTTTTTTTTTCCAGGACCGCTTTGACAATATTGATTAGACGAGACTGGTGGTGAGACGATTTCCAGAAGACGGGCACAATCCACCATCAACCTCGACGCCCCAGAATCGAAGCATGGACGACCGTTGAGCGAACATGGCAAGCATAGTCGGGCAAGCTCGGATTTGTCGGTCCAGCGGATGTTTCCTAATCAGCAACAGGGTGATTCTTACCGAACCCAAGTCTCCAGAAGTCCTCGGCCAGGTATGTCACATGCTCTTGAAATACTTGTGTTCAAATTTTCCCCAGCTGTTTGGTGATCAACGTCCAAGATGAATGACTTATTCTTTTAATTTTTTCTCCTTTTCTTTTGTGGGCACGAAAACAGGCTTTCGCATCGATAGACCCTCTGGTGACTCATTTCTTGATATCAAGGAATCGGATTTCGAATCGCATACAAATCCGGACGATATTCCCATTCTTCAACGTGGCGACAATGTTGTTGTTGAAAAGTCGAAAACTTCTGGTGTGACGTTTGAGGAGCTAGTGGATTGGTTGCTCGCCCCACGACTCTCGAGAGCAGATAACAATTTTAGCGATATTTTCCTCTGTCTCTATCGAAAATTCGCCGCTCCTGGCGAGCTATTTTCAGCAATTCTACTGCGACTGGAGAAAGTGCGAGACGACGATGCTGTTCTTTACCTCATAAAAACGGCAACGCAACTTCGCATTATCGAAGTTGTCGCCAAGTGGGTTTCCCTATATCCTGGCGATTTCGCAAGACCGGCCACGAGGTGTAATCTCGAAGACTTGATCAAGCACTTGTCTGCGGAGCCGATATTCGCGATTGCCGCTCAGCAAATGCGGCGCAATCTGGATTCGAATGTCATTGAGGATGACGACACTGGCTGGGCCAATTCGGATAATTACCTGGACGAAACTGCTACAGACCTTCTTTCCAGGGAGATGGAGGAGCTCTCCGCTGATGTCCGGAGTCTCCAGTTTGATGGCGAGACCGATGCTTTCCTTGGCGGCTCAGACAAGTCGTCCCTGGACAGAGGAAGTCGGACAGGAAAGCGATTTTCATTTCATTCTTCGGAAGAATATGAGAAAGCGGCAATGCTACTCGAGCCGTCGGATCTTTTACCGATGAACAAAGTTCGATATCACACGTTTATAGATATTTCCGATTACGACATTGCCGACGAGCTCACGCGGATCGACTGGATCATGTTTTCTTCAATTCGCGTTCGTGACTTTGTCCGCCACGTGAGCTTGTCCGCGACACAAAAGGACAAGTGCAGGAGTTTACAGAATGTCAATCGCATGATCAATCACTTCAATCATGTTGCCAAATGGGTAGCCAACATGATTCTACTGCGGGACAAGGCCAAGCATCGGGCGCAAATGCTGGAAAAGTTTATGAATATCGCCCTGAAGCTCCGCCAACTGAATAATTACAACGGTCTGGCGGCCGTGCTTGCGGGAATCAATGGAACCGCGATTCATCGACTAGCGCAAACTCGCGCCCTCGTATCCGCTGAAGTGCAGAAACGGTTCGCCAGACTGGTGGTCTTGATGGGGACGCAAAAGAGCCATTTCGCCTACAGGTTAGCTTGGGAGAACTCGCCCCTGCCACGAATACCCTTCATCCCTCTGCACCGGAGAGATTTGGTCTCGGCTGAAGAAGGCAACAAGACGTTTATTGGTTCCGACGACGACCGCATCAATTGGAAGAAATTCGAAGTGCTGGGCGAGGTTCTACTGCCGATTATGAAGAGTCAAGGAACGGCTTATCCAAATTTGGTCAAGCACGACACAGCTAGAGAATTAATTCTGGGGTGCCGCATGCCCATGGATGATGAGGTATGTATCAACAACATCAGTGGGATGTCAGATGGAGGTTTATTTTCTCACGGTTGTCCTCTTTTTTCTCTCTTCAGGAAATTTATCAACGAAGTCTTGAGGTGGAGAGCAGCGCGTTGGGCGCGACAGAACCAAGCAAGAAGAAGTTTCCATGGTTTGCCAAATAAGCCTGCGGGCACGGAGTTCTGGGAAGTATGGCTGGGACGTATGGCTGGGAAGCAAGCTTGGGCGTGTTGGGATATTTGTGTTGACATGATTCTCGAAAAGGCCGTTGCATACCTTTAGAAGGCAATTTAAAAAAAGGGGGGGAGGAGAAAAGAAGGAAGACTATTTCCATTTATTGCTTGTTTGCTCCCTATTTTCTTCTGCATCGAGCAGCATTTGCCAGGTAGGACTATATCTGGAAGCAATGTGTTGAATGCGATGGCATGTGCGCATGCAAAGTGAGCCGACCTGTCGCACTTTTTTCAGTTGCACGGCCATGTGGTTTGTTCCTGCCCGAACAAGTCTCAGGTACGTTTTTTCTGCATCGAAAATGGGGAAGGGGCGACTGGTGTTGTGAAAGGAAAGGATGCCCACACCACTCCTTTTGCGTGTGGAATGGGAAGACGAAGACTGCGTGCCGTGCGGATTGACGGCCACCTACGTGCCTTCGATACCCAGGCAGGAGGAGTAGGTAGGGTCGGTGGGTATTTGGCACTCCCCAGGCACTCCCCAGGCACTCCCCAGGCACGTTGATACGAGGACGATGCGCCCATCAGCCATCGCTTTGCCGACCATCAACATCAAGAGTCAATCGGAAAAGACCAGTTTGACGTCGGCAGGGAAACTAGTGATTGACCTGCCTGACAGCTGCGAGGGTGTCGGAAGCACTCTGGAGCTTGAGCAGCTTGTTGGAAGAGCCAATCTGTGGATTGCGAAACAAGGCCTGTGCCATTTCATGATTGATCTGTTCGATGGTGGGATGCCGATCTCTCATGCTGAAACATTGCATCACCTCGAGGCTGTCATCATGGAGTGCCATGTAGGGATGATTTCGCCGTCCGGACCCTATGCCGACCATACTAACCGTCATGACTGATAGATCTGGCAGCGCTTGGAACTCGGGCTTGTGCCTGTCACGGAGCCCCGCGATGAAGGAGCGAATCGGATGGCATTCTCTATCCAGCACCCCGATCTATCTTCTGCACTGACACCACCTGGGGCCGCTTCCGTGGCGGTGTTCCGATCGCTTCTGTGCTCTGTCGACTTGCATACGAGTCCGCGGCGGCAAACCCGCGACAGTGAAGGAGTCGAGCGATACAAGGGCAAGAAGACCAGATTGGGCAGAGGGGCTACATCGACACCGGATGCATACGCCAATGATGAGAATGAAGAATACGATAACCTCGCATCGGACGACCGAGATGCTGTTGATGAGTTTGTCGAGAAACTGAGTGCGAATTTTGAGGCGCATGCTTCGGCCGAGGCGAGGAGGAAGAGACAGAGGCGGGACGAGGCGACGGATGCTGTTTCTTCTCATCAGGTAGCAGCTTTGCTCTCGACGTGGCTGGAGACTGTGTTGTTGGGGGGAAGCCGTTCCTGCAAGACTGTTGTATTGACGCAGAATGTACCAGCCGCACCGTTGTCGCGGTTGGCTCCCGGCGTATTTGATGTGCCATATCTCAAAGTAGGGTTTTTTTTTTGTTTTTTTTTGCCCCCAAAGGTCCCAGCCAGGATGTTGAAAGACGCTAATGTTAGTCCTAGAACGTATCTGCAAAGCGAGAATTCATGTCCACAATCTCAGCATCCCTTGCGCGGATGGGCAATGCAGAGTCTCCTAGTCTGCGCAAGAAAGTGGAACGGCTTGGCAGGATTGTCCAAGACGGAGGTGCTTCGGGGTCAATACGTGGACGAAATGAGATATGTACAGGGATTGAGCTCAGGATATGGAGTATATTGGCGGCGGAACCGTCCGGGCCGAGGCAAAGGAGACGAACAGGGAGTCGACTGCCGACGACGGGCTAGACGGGCTTGCGTTGGTTCACATGACGACGCAGAGGGGGGTGACGGCACAGAGGGAAATATCTCCATGTACGTGTTCGGGAAGTGGGAGAATAGAAGACTGCCAAGACAAGGAAACATGTATCAAACAGGCAACGGTGTGTGTCTACATGTATAAGGGAAATGTGGGCGCAAACGCGCCAAGTCTATGAAGAGCTCGTGAGGTACAACCCATCGCCAGCCAACCAATGTCTATCAATTAAACCGAATCAACAGAATCAACAGAAGCGAGAAACGCCGAGGGTCCAGACAAACGCCAGCCGTGTAAATAGGATAAGCATAGGATGAGCCAACTCGGCCGGGGAGACACGCAAAAGTAAGGCCGTCGGGGGGGGAGAGAGCAGAATGGTTGGTATCCATGAACGTGAAAGCCGATGGTGCAATTCCAACGTGGTGTCCAAACCGGCTTGAACGCCAATCCCATCTCGTGGGCACCAAATATCTTTGCTTTGCTTTTTTACTTGGGCCCAGGGGCTGCCTGGCATTGTCCCCAGCCGGCTTCACGAAATAGGCCTTCCTTTTGCTTGGGCCCGGCCGCTGACCGGGCACTGTCCCCAGCCGGCTTCACGAAATAGGCCTTCCTTTTGCTTGGGCCCGGCCGCGGACCGGGCGTTGTCCCCAGCCGGCTTCACGAAATAGGCCTTCCTTTTACTTGGGACCAGCCGCTGACCGGGCATTGTCCCCAGCCGGCTTCACGAAATAGGCCTTCCTTTTACTTGGGACCAGCCGCTGACCGGGCATTGTCCCCAGCCGGCTTCTTCTTCTTCTTCTTCTTCGTCCTCTGCTCGGGCTTCATGGTAGCAAAGTGGATGTACCAGATGAGGAGGCACTGTGCGCCAAGCCCGATGAGAACCATGATCAGGGTGACGAAGAGGTTGGGCTGGTCGTTGAGGACGGCGACGGCTTCGTTGGTGGCGCCGAGTTTTTTGAGCCAGGCGAAGGTGGTCATTCTGGGACGGAAGAGAGATGTAGGCAGGTAGGTGGTCTGGGTTGCGGGGGAATCGACGGAAAGAAAGATGAAAGAAAAATTACATGAAGAAATTGAGGAACTGAATTAGAGAAAAAAGAAGGAGGGAAGATGAAGATGAAAATTGAGCGTCTTCCCGTCGTATCGTTGCTGTGAGGCGGGCGATTTAGGGGTGTCGAGGCGTGTAAGATGGCGAGGTGCACCAGGCACGATCCGATGATGTTGGATTGGGAGCAAGCTACCCGAGTTGGGATGTACGTGAGGTTGAAGACGTAGGAGAGAGATGGCAGGACGGGACAGGACAGCCAAGCCACTGGTGAGGATGGTCGTCGTGGGCGTTTCGGTCGTCCTCATGGTCGGAACTTGGTGCAGTGGATGGAGGAGGCGCACGCGGCGGCACAGGAGGCGATTCTGAGACGGCGGTTTCAAGGCTGCGGCAACCTGTCGTTGGGCGTGACGATCAGTGTGGCATAGCATACGGGAAGGGGACGTTGTATTGCTACGAGGGTTGAACGGAAGCCTTTTGATGGGTTTGTCTTCTTTTCTATTCGTTCTGGTGTCGACCGGGCAGGGAAAAATCCATGCTCGCCTTGTGGGTTTGGGAAAAGCGGCAGGCCAGGATATATTCCAACGGTGCTCACGTGACCTATCTGGTTCCTGCCTGCAAGTCCGACCCCCTTTGCCCGGTCTGACGCTAAGCCCGATGTAGCCAAAACTTTTTGCACAGCATCGTCCGTGGCCAGAAAAATCTCACGCTTCTGCTTCGCGTGCGAGGCAGGATGCCGAGAGCTTCCAAAGCACTGGTCGACCCCCAAACACCCGCTTCCCTGCCGTGCCCGCCTCGGTCCGCATCACTCACACAGACAGAGAGACAGCCAGCCAGGGCGCCAGGCCATGAGCGTCGTCGCCCGTCCGGCACGCAGCCTCCTCGGCCGGTGCATCGCCTCGACACGCTGCCGAGCCACGGCCGCCGCCGCCGCCGTGCCATGCCAGCAATTCCCATTCCACAGCTCGGCCGCTCGCCGGACCAAGCGGCGGTCCCGGTTCAGAAACGTCAAGGCCGCCGAGATGGGGCTGCTGGACCCCGCGGCGCTGTCCAGGTACCGAGCGGAAAAGTTCGCCGACTACACCGAGGAGGAGCTGCGGCAGCTGCGGGAAAAGTACACGCCCGAGCAGGTCGAGGCGCTGCGGGCCGGCGAAGAGGCCGTCCGCCCGGACGACATGATCCTGCAGGGCCGCCTGCGGGACGACCCCTACCGACCGACCTACCTCGACGACTACACGGTGCTCGACCCGCGGTACGACGTCAGGCCGCCGCGGGACGTGACCCCGCGGCAGCCCGACTGGCTCGACCACAACGACTGGCTGGACAGGTACGGCGCGGGCATGGCGCAGCTGACGGGCAGGAAGACGAGCCACCAGCTGACGCGGGCCATGGTGCGCGCTTTGCGACGCGTAAGGGAGAGCAACGGCGCCGACCTGATCGACCTGACGGAGGGGGAGCTCCAGGACATTGAGCACGACCCGGAGCTTCTCCGGAAGTACCTCGTCGTGGAGGAGGACGGCGAGGACGGCGAGGACGGCAAGGACGAGGAGGACCCCGACGACCAGCTGCTGACACAGGCCCAGGCCGTGAAGCTCGACGAGGCCATCGACGCCGAGTGGAAGCGGGAGCTCGACCGGCTCTCCAGGATGACGGACGAGAGCGAGGTGGAGCCCACCAACCTCGAGCTGCTGGCCGACGGCCCCGCCGGCGTCGCCCGCGCGCACTCGGCCGAGGCGCCCGAGCTCGGCAAGGTGCCCGGCGTGGAGGGCCTCTACAAGTCGGCGGCCGACCCCGAGGACCAGGGCCAGGACGACGGCGGCCACTTCCAGGAGATTAAGCGCCTGACGGGCATGACGCTCCGCGACATCCAGTCCATCTACCGCAAGGTGCTCGTCACGCGGTCCGTCTCCAACCAGACGCGTCTGGGCAAGGTGCGCAGCTCGTCCGTCGTGGCCATTGCCGGGAATGGCAACGGCCGGCTGGGGCTGGGCATTGCCAAGTCGACGGAGCCGGGCCTTGCGGCCGAGACGGCCCAGCTGCTGGCTATTCGGAACATGAAGCCCATACGGCGGTACGAGAACCGGACTATTTATGGGAATGCGACGGGGAAGGTGTCTGGGACGGTTGTCGAGCTGTTTACGCGCCCGCCAGGTGGGTTTTTCCTTCCCCCCCCCCCCCCCCTCCCGGTGGGTTTATATATATATATATATAAGTACTGTTCAAGGCTAGAAGAGGTAAAGGAGAGGAAGAGGAAGAGGGCAAAAAAAGAAAACGAGTCCATGCTAACTTGTCGCCCATCAATTAGGCTTCGGTCTTCGCTGCCCGCACCGCATCTTTGAAATGTGCCGCGCGTCGGGCATCCACGACATTCACGCGCGCATGCCGCGGTCCAAGAACCCGATGAACTCGGTCAAGGCGGCGTATGGGGCGCTGACGAACCAGCCTGATCCGGAGGAGATGGCCATTGGGCGGGGGAAGAAGATGGTTGATGTGAGGAAGGTGTATTATGGGGGGGCGGTGTGCTAGGGGTGGTGGGTGGCGATGGGATGCACGACGCATCGTGGGTGAATCATGGCGTGTAAAACGGGCGCCCGCGTCTGTTGTTGTATGATGATGGCATCTGTGTACGTCATGGTGTCTGTATTCTCTATCCACGGCGTCTAGGCTACCCGATGGCGTCTGTTTGCGTCCCCCCAAACGGCTCACCCCATGCGTGGCATCGGGGTGAACCCGCGACGTGCATCCTTTGGCGGCATCTGCATACTCTGACGTCTCTCGTCGACGGCATGTATATCCATCCACCCCCTCCTTGCCCCTGATAAACTGACGGCATCTGCATACTCCGACGCCTCTCGTCAACAGCATGTATATCCATCACCCCCTCCTTGCCCCTACCAAACTGACGGCATCTGCATACTCTGACGTCTCTCGTCGACGGCATGTATATCCACCACCCCCTCCTCGCCCCTACCAAACCAAGGCACTCGTCGTCGACCCGGCTCCCCTCCACCCACACCACACCCGCCCGTCATCCACCACTCACTCACTCACTCACTCACTCCCCCCCAATCTCCTGCTGCAGCACAATGCTGTACACGCTCGTCTTGAGCAGCGTAAACACCAGGCTCGTCTTGCGCTCCAGCGCGCGCAGCGCGTCGCCAATCTCGACGGACGACTGCCCGGCCAGGTGGTCGAGTCGGAGGGCGAGCTGCGGGAGTCAGTCAGTCAATCAGCTGCTGTGGGTATCGAATGTGTGCGCACATGTCTGCCATCTGTTTTCTTTTTTTTTTTTTCTTCTCTTCTCCTTTATTCTTTTTTTCTCTTCTCCCTTATTCTTTTTTTCTCTTCTCCCTTATTCTTTTTTTCTCTTCTCCCTTATTCTTTTTTTCTCTTCTCCCTTATTCTTTTTTTCTCTTCTCCTCTACCCTTTTTTCTCTTCTCCTCTACCCTTTTTTCTCTTCTCCTCTACCCTTTTTTTCTCATCTCCTCTACCCTTTTTTTCTCTTCTCCTCCTTCCCTCTTCTCCTCATCCAGCCTTTTAACAACAACAACAACAACACCCACTTCCCACAGCCAACCCAGACAAGGCGGCAGCAAAGAAAAGAAAAGAAAAGAAAACACACACCTCCTTCATATTCCCCGCCAACCGCTCATACTCCCCCAGCACCTCGCTCTCCAGGGGCGACAGCTCCGGCGGCGACAGCACATTCTGCTCCATCTCGTTTCCTTCTCTGCCCACGGCGAGGCACCCTATGTTGTATGTCCGCGCTGGGACGAGGCACGACGCGGTCCGGGACCAGACGCGCTTCTTCTTCTCCTTCTGCCTCGCTTCGGGCGCTTTGACGCCTCCGCGGTGTTTGGGTGTCCGGCGTGGAATGTGGCACTTGTGTAGAATACATGCATGTCGTGACGACGTGTCGTCCGTCCTTCCATCAATCCAATCAACCAACCAACCCATCCGTTGTCGCACTCATCAGGCCGACCCACTTCGTCCTACCCTGGAGGCCGTCCCCCACCCCCTCGCCTCCGCAGACTTCGAGATCCAAGAAAACACCAGGGTGCCGGCGCAGGAACGTCTGGACACGGGCACATGCATCGCCACCATGACAACAACGCGTTGCATCCTCTACCTCGTATACATATATGCCCATCCTCCGGGCTCGGCCTTCGCAACGCCTCGGATTATCTCGATACAGCTGGGCTCAAAACGTTCAAGACAGACGACAGCCCAAACGCTCACAAATCCCATGTAAATCTCCCGAGCCTCCCATTGCACGAGTCCGCCAAACAAGGAAAATAAACGACACAAGAATAAAGACCAATGCTTCCACCATCCAACGGCAGCCATGCCCGCCAGCGACACATACCCACAACATGACGTATATGCCGCCCCTTTGTTGACGGCTTCCTAGCTTCCATACACAACCACACCCATCTCATCCCCATTCGTCCCAACCACACTCTCCGTGTACTCACTCACGCCATCATGCTCGCTATACCCCGCCTCGCTCTCCGTATACAGACTGCTAGAAATGACCGTCGTCCCAGCACTGCTCCGACGCAACGTATCCGCGTCGCTGCCCCGGCCGTCCTCGTCCGTGGCCGAGTCAAGAATGGACCCGTTCTCGCCCGTGTAGTCCATCGTGCCAGGTGCAACACTGTCCGGCTCGTCAACCTCTTGGACCGTCTCCCCGGCGCCGCCCCCGCCGTCGTTCTCCTTGTCGTCCTCGCCAAAGCCCCTTCTCAGGCCGCCGCCCCAGCTGCGCTTGCGCAGACCGTGGTTGCCAGCTGCCGCTCTGACGCTCTGGCTCCGCTTGACAGACGCAGAGCTGCTGCTGTTCATCTGGCTCAGGGACGCGATCCGGCGCGACGATCCGTCATGGGCTGCCGCCGCCGCCGCGGGGTGTCTCTTGGTCGAGAGCGCCATGCTTATGACCGGCCGCTGCTGCGACCTGGCACCGCTGCTCGCTGTCGCCTCTCTGCTGTCGCCTGCAGCCTTCCTGACTCGCTTGCGGCTCATGTCGTCTCGCCCCTTGCTGCTCTTGGCCATGAGCAAAACACGAGAGTGGTCCATGACCCCGTCCACAATCCGGCGCTCCAGTCGCTCGGCACGATGCTCCATGTCAAACAGCTCTTCTTTCCGCAGCCGCAGCGCCGTTTCGAGCGAGCCCACATCACCAGCAAGACGAGTCTTTTGCCTGATCAGGCTGTCGTGCTCGGTGCGCAGGCTGAGCACACTGCCGCGAAGTCTCTCCTCCTCGTCCCTGAGGCTCAGCACCGAGGCCTCGAGGTGGTCGCGTTCTGCGAGCTTGCGCTCCAGTTCAAGAATCGTGTCTTGCAGCACCTTTTCTCGGTCCTCGTGCTCATTCTCGATGCGTTGTGTCTGTTCAGAGAGGAACCGGCCAATCTCGGCCGCCGTGTTGACCACAGACTGGTGCACCTTGTCCAAAGTGTCGAGTTGTGACAGGGCCTGGGCCGATGCGGCGCTGTGGTCGACGAGCTTGTCGAGCTTTTCCTGTACCGACGTGTCATCATATCTTGACTCGGCGAGTAGGTCCAGCTTCTCCTTGACTTGCGAATCATCATGTCTCGACTCGACCAGCAAGTTCAGCTTCTCCTTGACTTGCGAATCATCATATCTCGACTCGACCAGCAAGTTCAGCTTCTCCTTGACTTCTGAATCATCATATCTCGACTCGACCAGCAAGTTCAACTTCTCCTTGACCTCCGAATCATCATACTTTTCCGGCAAAGGAAGCATCGCCACATCAAACGGCTTCACCTCAGCAATCCTGTCGCAGATATCCGAGCTCGACGACTTGGAATGCTCGAAATGCTCCCCCACGACCAGCATAACATCCTTGACGGCCTCCAAAATCTGTGGCTGCACCTCCTTCATCTCGCCCTGCAAGCCTTCGACAGCCGTGACAGCTTGCTGGATACGCTCCCGCGTCTGTTCGTGGTCGGCCTTGCCTTCGGTCGACGTTTCCTCTGCTCGAGAGGCAAGATCCTCCACTTTGGAAAAGACCGTCTTGGAGGCTTCTTCCATCTTTTCGAGAGAATCTGTCACGGTAGACCCAAGCGTGTCAATCAAGAGCTTCAGGTCCTCGGCAATGGTCTTGGTGCTGGTCACCGCGGCTTCGGTCTCGAGTCCGCGTGCCTCTTGCGCATCCGACTTTTGCTCCATGGCGGCCTTGAACTCGTCGTACCTGGCATTGAGCTCCGCCATCTTGTCGTCAATCTTGGTGCCAATCGTGTCGGCCGCCTCTTGCAACTTCTCATTGGATTCTAACCGCGCGCCGGCTACAATCTCCTTGTTCTCTTCAAACTGAGTCTTCATCGCCTCAAACATGTCCTTGACGTCTTGACCAACGTTTTCGTTCTTTTCAATCTTTTCGCTCGTGCCTTCAAACAGCTTGGTTAGGCCATCGATGCCCGATGAGCCCTCGTCTAGCTTAGTCTGGATGGCCTCGTGAAATTCTTCCAGCAACGTCTTGACTGCAGTCACGCGATCGGCCACACCCACAATCTCGGCTTGGCGATCGTCGAGCGCCTTGGCCGTGGATTCGCCAAGAGCGTCCAGAGTCTCCTTGGCTTCCTTGGCAACAGTCTCGAGATTGGTGACATCTTCCTTGTTGGACAGAGTGGCAAAATCAGTCGTGCCCGTCAGTCCGTCCAGGGCTGTCTTGATTTCCAAGACGATGGCTTCGACCGCCTCGACTCCAGTCTTGGTGGCCACTTCTTCGCCGGTATTAGGTGGTGCCTGCTCGCTCTTCTCCTTCATCTCTTCCAGCGTGAGACTGATTTGTGTGACAAGCGTCTCTAGTGCCAACAGGTCTTCCTTGGAAGACGTGGTATTGAGCTGTTCCGAAAGGGAGCCCATTGTCTCGCGAGACTCTAAAAGAAGTGTCTCAACTGCGTCAATATGCTCTTTGCGAACGGCCTGCTCGCCTTCGACAAGATCGTCCAGGCTGGCTTTGGTGTTGCGAAGGATGGTTTCAATGGCCATTACGTCCTCCTTGGTAGCTGCGTCACTATTGGCCGCATCGCCAGCATCTTGCGTTTCTTCTGTTGGCTCCTTGGCGGTGGCCGCGGCGGCGGCGGCGGCGGCGGCAGCAGCAGAAGCATCAGCTGGTTCCCTGGAACGCACCTCGTCGACGCCTTCTTGTACGCTACGAAGCATGTCTTCCAAGCGAGCGAGGTCCTCCCGGTGGATGCTCTCGCTCTCGGTCCCGGCTTCGGTCTCGGGCGTCATGGCCTCGACCTTGATTCGAAGTTGGGTGATGAGGACTTCAAGATTCCTAATATCGTCCTGCTTCACCATGTCGGCAGGGATGACGGCGACATCGCTATCATCGGTAACCGTTGCCACGGCAGTCATTGCTCGGTCATTATTGTTGCTTTCCCGAATGCTTTCGATTTCGCTTCGCACCGACTCAAGGCCAGATTTGAGGGCGTCAAGAATCTCGTCATTGGCAGTCAAATCAACTGGCTTATGGGTAACCCTGTCGAAACCGGCACGCAAATCATTCAGCCCGTCCTGTATGGCGTCAAGAAGTTCACTTGTCTCGGGTCGCGGCCGCAGAATCTCTTGCCGCAGGCTCGTCAGTCCGTTGTGAAGTGCATCCAAAATCTCCTGGCTGCTGGCACCAGGAACAGCTTGCGGCGTGGCTGGTACCATGGACGAGTTGACAATCTCGCGCAGGCTCTCAATCTCGTTATGCAAATGTTCGCGCGAATCGTTGCTTGCCTCGGACATGACCCTTGTGACTTCTTGCTTGAATTCTTCCATGGTCCGGGACAAGGTTTCCATCAACTCTTCATGACCAGCCGTGCCCGAGACCCGGTCGACGTAGCCCTCTATGGCGACTCGAAGAATCTCGAGTCCATCTTTCGTGGCATCCAGGACTTGTTCCGTGTCTCGTCCGTTGGCGGCCATGTTCTCCTTGGCCTCCTCCGAGACCGCCCTAAACTCCATCTTCATATACTCCATGATTTCTTGCAAGCGAGCGACAATCCCGTCGTTGTTGTTGGATACAGCCACGAGGGCGTCGCTTCGACGTAGGTCCAGTCCGTCAAGGCCCTCGCGAACAGCGTGAACCACGTCCTCGTGGGACATGTCGTTACCGGTAGCCGAAGCGGCCACAGGGAATTCAAACTCTTCAAGACAGTCGCGAACAGCGTCAATGATTTCATCCCTTGAAAGTGATGCCGGCGTGTCGACCTGGGGCGGTGTGAAATGCTTGAGCCCTTCCACAACAGCCTTGAACACCTCTTCGCGCGTGGCAGCCTCTGGTCGCTCATCACGAGGGGCGTATTCTTGGAGGCCCTCCTTGAGGCAGGCAAGCACTTCGTCTCTCTCCAGACCCAGCTGATGTACCTCAATTTCTGGCTTGTAGTTCTCCCAAGCGTCTCGGACAGCTTCAATCACGTCATCTCGGCTGAGATCGGGCACGACAACTCGCGACGCCTCATTGTCCCGCAGCGCAGCACGCATGGCGTTGTAAATTTCCTGGTAGTCGACAACAGTCTTTTGAGACGATTGTGACTGAGCAGACTGGCGTCGATGCTCCCTCAGGACATGATTCAGCTGCTCCTTCATCTGCTCAAGGCCCTCGTCAATGACTCTAGAAACTTCATCCTTGCTGGGTGCCTCGGCTTCTTCGATGCTCTTGACTCCCACCTTTTCCAATCTCTTTCCCAGCTCTCGCCCCATGCCAAGGACTTCGCCCCTCAGCTCACGAACGAGGGCCTTTACTTCTGCAGTCAAGCCTCCGCCTTGGGCGACGCTGTCTTTGACAGACCGTATAATCTTCATGAGATCGTCGTTCACAAGCTCGGCACCACGGCCAGGCGGCGCCGAAGATCGCCTGTTATCGACACCATAAGGAAGCCTCTCAACAAGCTTCGTTATTTTGCCATCTCCAGGTCTCTGAAGTTCCATGTCTTCTTCGCTCATGCTCCTGACCCCAGAGGCGTTCCCCAGAATGACGGCGCTCTCTGATTGTGCCCGGACATATTCTGCCAGCTCGTCGACTTTGGACGAAGTTGCCATTCCTGACAGTTTTTGTGAAAGCCCCGTTAGTAGGCCGACAAGAGAATCATGGCCATCCTTGGTGCCCAGGCCATTCCAAATCTTCTCCAGGAGCGCCAGCGACGCAGAAGTATCCACTCCAGATAATGAAGGAGTGCTGATGGAACCACGGTCAATCGAGTCGGCAAAGCTCTTTGGTGAGGGGGCCCTGGCCAATGGAAATTGTCGTGCCTGGGATTGCGGAGAGCCGTATGGCTTGTTGTCAAGACAAGGGCCGTTGAATGACGCGATTCTGCTCGAAGTCTCGTGAATGTTGCCGACGAGCTCTCGCAGGCTTTTTCGAACATCCTCGTCCCTTGTCTTTGTGGCCTCCTTCAAGCTCAACAAGTCAGTGGCATTGTCCCGACTTCGACGAGTGAGGGCCGACATTTCCTTCTGGAGAGATGTAGCGATATTTGTCAGGGTAACCAGCTGCGCAGCGACGTCCTCGGGAGAATATGGCCCTCTAGGAGTTGAGCCATTGGTGATGTTTGACAGAGCAGCAGCCTCAGCCGGTTTGGAACCAGATTTGGCACCCATGGTCTGCAAAGCGAGCATAGTCGAGCTTTGTGGCGGTGTGTTTTCACCCAGAATGCTCTGGGGAGGCCGTCGAGCAGTTGGTCTCAAAATGGGCGTCAAGCTTGGTCCGGGCACAGGAGTCGAGTTCTCGGGGCTCATGTATTCATGCCTCGGCTCCTGCGGTAGCTCTCGCGGTGCCGTGGGCGTCACTGGTCTGAGATCCGATTTGCTCCAGTTTCCTTCAATCATCAAACCCAAGTCCCGCACAGAGCCAGGCTGCAGAGACTGCAATCGACGGTGCGTAGCACCTTTGACGAGAGCTCGCTCTGGAGACCCCCCCCCTCCGCGCTTGACAATGGCGCTGTTTTCTCGCGCCCGCTCATGCAAGGCAGCATGGGCAGACTGGATGGCGCTCGACGCGCCGCCGCGCGAAGTCACTCCGGGTGATTGAGGATTCGGATTCAGCGGCAACGGCGGCGGAGCTCGTTCAGGGTCCGAGCTATCCCACCTGCTAGCCGTCAGTCCAAGCACCCGAGAAGTCATTGGGGAAATACCAAAGTGTCCATGAGTAGAGGAGCAGTTCATCACGTACATGGGAATAAGAGCTCTGATACTCGAGTCCGATGACGCAGAGTGTTGATGTTTCAGGTACCTTTCGCCTTCTTTAGGAGATACAGCATCCCAGTCAGATGTGGGCATAGTTTCGAACAAATTCGGCGGGCTCTTTCTTTGCAGAGAGATGATGATGCGCCTTTTGTGTTGTGGATGTTGTGAGGAATGGAGAGCGGTGAGGTGAGGAATGCAGAATCCCCGGCAGGGCCAACTCCTTCGTATGAGAAGGGAATAGCTGTAGACACCGTCGATATGCAAGTGCGCTTTTGGTATCTATCATAAACAATTTAGAACCAAAAAAAAAAAAAAAAGACGAAAACAAGGCTCGTGTCTCGACGCCGGGCAAAAACTTGACAGGTTATCAATCAGTGTCGTTTCTTCATAGCCGTAAGAACTTCGGTCTCGCGGTGGCGATTTCTGATATTTCCTTGAAGGAGGTGAGGAGATGGGAGCCTGTGGTGCAAAAAGGGAGGATGCACTAATAATGAATGGCCGGCAAAGGCTGCTCTCAATCATCATTGTTGACGAGACTGCTGCCAGAGGCTCGCTCCATTGGGCCGCAAGGTGGCTGGCTGAGGTAGGGCCATGTTTTGTGTGATGCAATGACACGCGTTGTCCGGGGCAACAAGTTTGTATACATGGGTCCGGGTCCCCTGGTGAATTTGGTTTGCATTTCGTAGATCTGCCACACCCATGCAAATGTATACCCCCGTCTGTTGTGCACAGATCCGTGTCTCTTGTTTCCATCGCGACCTGGAGCTTTTTTCAACGTCGCCCATCTTCCTTTCAGTCAAGGCGGTGCACATGGGTTCATCAACGCCGATTGCCGATTGCCGATTTGTATAGAGTAGAGTGCGCCTATATGCTTGCACCATCTCCGTCCTTCCTCCACACCTCTTTCCCTCTTTTAAAAGACAAGCCTCTATGTACATGAGCTGTCCAAGCGCCATGAAGGTCCCTTTTCTTTCTTTTCCAAAGAGCGATGCCGACCCTTTCCCGATCACCAGCCTCCTGTCTCCCAGTAAGAAATACAAGTCCCAGAAAATCGTTTCCAATACATCATGGCTGAGACGGAGCAGCAAAATAAATAGATTTAGAAAAAAAAAAGTATCCCAAGTTGACGGATTGATAATGCAAACAAAAACAAGCCGGATCCCCTTTCTACTTGGACAACGCGGCGTCAAAAGCGGGGATTAACGTCTGAGCAAGCCAAAAGGAGAACACAAGCTTGGGGCCAGTCATGAGCAACTACAATATACGTCAGTATATCAATGGTGTGCAAAGCGCGGGCTCTACCGTCACAGTTTGTGCATTGCTACCGGATCAATTGTCACCTGGGGAAATCGTCTTACCTTGGGAATCAAGCCTTTGAAGAAGCTGGAGAACCCTTCCTGACGCGCCATGTTGGTCAAAATACGGAAGCCACTTTCGGGATTATCGAAATTTCGGTTCTGGATTCGGGTCTTGATCACATCGAGCGGGGCCGAGACAATCAAGGAGGCGGATGCACCTGCAACCGAGGCAACGAAATTTTGTGACCATGTGGCCTTGTTGTAGTCCTGAAGATGGAACATGTACTCCTTGGCGAAAGCCGAACCTCCGAAAAGCTGTACGAAATCCGCCCTCATTAGCCTTTGTTGCATTAAAAATTCCAATGGCGGCGGGCTTCCTCTTCTTGGGAACATACCGCGAAAGAACCAGGGGCGTTACGGGCTGCTGTCCAGCCCCAACCACGGTACAGGCCGAAACCCTCGTCGCGGACAATTTTGAGGATACCACGGCCCTTGAAGGCCTCGGGATTTGTCTGGCGCTTGATCTTGAGGACATCGAGCGGCAGTAGAACAATTTCCCCAATACCGATGAGACTGGACGACAACGGACATGTCAATGAACTCGTTCTTACTTTGTTCTAGACCGGGAGGCTTTCTGAATGCCAAAGAACAATGCATGTAACATGGTACGCACCTGCCAGCAGTCGAGTGCATGATGGCCTTGCCCGTCTTCTTGCCAAAAGCCTGTTCAAAGTCCTTGCCATAATGCTTGGCTAAGTAGTCCCGCGCGACAGGTTGGCCGCCATATTTGTATATTCTCTGAAGGACCTTGTAACCAGCAGCGTACCCGAGACCAGGAAACAGGGAAACAAATTTTCGACCCAACGGCGCACTGGCCTTGTCCTTGAAGATGACCCGATTCAACTGGGCAGCATTGGCAACCTATTTTGCGTTTCGACGAAACATTGTTAGCTCACATGGTGCATCTCAGGCGCCTCCGTTTGCGATGGCTGATGTGCAAAAGAGGCGATATGTTCTTACTCGACTTTGGTTGCTCATCAAACGCTTGGCAATCGTATCGACCTGTATAAATCAAGTCAGATATAGTTCCGTCGCACGTAGTCATTGGTGTCGTCTGTTGGAAAGAAAATAAAACTTACAGGGTGGAAAATTGCCAGCTCAGCGATACCAGCAGATCCTATCAACAGCGGTCAGTACCCGTCGTCGATGAAGCCTGCATCGTCGCTATAACTGAGCATACCTGAGCCAAGGATTCTCGCCATGTTGGACTCCTTCTCTTGGCCTGCATTTCCTGTCGGCGGCGACATTCTGAGGAATTTTGTGTGAGAGGTCAGACAGCAAAAGAAGACAAAATTCAGCAGGCTGGTCAGGTTATCGTGATTTCGCAAGTCAGAAGCACAGGCGGTGGAGGAGAGGGGGGGAATAAGGAATAAAAATAATTGCTATCAATGGAAATCAAATATGGTTAACCGACAGGACTGGATGGGTGGGTAGCTTGAATTTCTGAATGGCGTACGGGTGCCTGTGGCTGGCTCAAGGGGTCTGGCTGCCTTATCGATAGGCACGTGTAAGAGAGGCTGCCGACTTGGCGGGTTAAGCTCCAAAGCCCAATACCACAGTTGCATTGTCATATCAATTATTGACAACAATATGTCCATCTCGATTTCCCATTCCAAAATATTGCCTCTTAGATCCAAATAGTAGGACACATGACTCCGTACTCCGCAAGTTCATATATTCCCTCATGCTCAGAATAGCCTACCCTATACCAAAACCGGATATCAAAAGGTCGAGGGTATTGCCCAAAGTTTCCTTCGACAAGAGGCAGGATACCCCGAAAACAATGATTCATCCTTCCTATCTATGATATATTCGCAATGAGATTCCATCATGATTGGCGTGATGTAACGTCTATCACTAAGTTGCTTCGCGCGTGGAGATGCCGAAGCCGGACTTGCCCACATCCACACGTCAGGCAGGGTTTCGATGCGAGCTGAAGTAGTCTTTTGACGAGGCAATTACGACAAGACCCAGGGAAATGATATGACCGCGACACATGGTCCGTGGCCGTCCTCTGATAAATTAAATAAGTAGTAGATGCGATTTCGTACATCTCCGCCATCCAAATGCCCATAAATAACCGAGCCCACCCCATGTGTACAATGCAGCCCAACCACACACGTTTCCATTCATATCATATCGGCAGGTGTCCTGCCGCCCCTCAGTAGTCTCTGAAAACTGCTACCATGTCGTCTAATCGTAACACCTGGCCCAGCAACCTTTGCTGACCTTCCAGATGTTGGTTATACTTATTGTAATGCTCAGTTGTCATCACCTCTTTTTCCTTGCCCTTGACATCCCTTCTCTCGACAAATGTAAGAATGTTGCGCTCTCGGTGCCGTCCTACATCCAGAGTCTGCAAACATCTCAGCATGCCCTTGTAAATATCATCCAAGAGTTGCGCTTGTGTCCGTTCGCCATCAAAGAACCAGAAGAATATCGTTCGGTTGGCGAGTCGGCTATTGTCTTTAGGCACTTCCTGCACGTCGACAAGTCCGGCCATTTGCATGGCCAGCATCTTTCCTTGCACATCCGACTTCTTCATAAGAGCAGCAGATGGAAGCATCTTCTCGTCAAGTTTTCCCTTTTCCCGAAGGATTCGTGTCAGTCGAAGGCCATGTCGACCATATGACTGTTCAATATAGGCATCAAGCTCTGATTCTCGGAGACGGTCCATCAACAAATCGAAGTCGACAGCCCACTGGCCACGACCATAATTTCCACAGTGTCTCACGAATCTGTGCTTGCTCTCAGCCAGTAATAAAATGTGGTTTCGCATCTGTTCGATACGGCTATCTTTTGAAGTAGACGCGTCTTCAAACTTCACCTTGGTTGACCTGTGCCCGTTTGTCTGTGATTGCAGGTCCTCGTCGTTGACATTGCCAAATCTAGAATCTCTTTCTGCTGCTGCGGCGGCGGCTGCTGCGGCTGCGGACACAGCTTTGGCCATTCGTCCACGCGGTGCCGTGATTCGCACATCTGGCTTATCGTCCTCGTCCTCGTCCGAGTCACTATGATAAGAATAAGGCCCTACCCTGATTTTCTCCGCGCTGCTCGTGTCGATTAAATCCTTTGGTGGCTTGCCTATACCTCCAGAGACGTTGACATCGTCGCTCAAATGCTCGAATAATTCCACCGTGGTGACAGTAGCATCGGGATCGTGATTTTGTTCCCCGGTCAGAGGGTCTGCGCGACACCTGGGAAACTTCACTGTGAGCAGATTAAGAAGAGTGCGGTACACTTGGCCCGTAGCCTCGCCAAGATTGTCTGCAGCGAAATCCGCAAGTCGTTGGTTGCGAAGCTCAACCAAGCACTTTTCATAATTGACCCTTACCACGACATTTGGCTGGAAAAGGAGGCAAAGGAAAAAAGTCAGCACCCAAAAAAAAATTACATATTCCATCCTCAACTTGGA
This sequence comes from Aciculosporium take MAFF-241224, assembly GCA_000222935.2. NCBI lineage: Eukaryota > Fungi > Ascomycota > Sordariomycetes > Hypocreales > Clavicipitaceae > Aciculosporium > Aciculosporium take. Next base: position 69,572 of record AFQZ01000110.1, read on the forward strand.
GTTGGGTTAGTTGGGTTCTTACATTGAGGTCAGGAACGTCGTCAAAGTGCATGTCATCATGCTGATTCGAATCATTTTGAAGCTTCCGCCGCTTTCTGCTAGGACCACAGATCTCATGCAACTGTCGCTTCAGGGCCTTATTCTGGTCCCTAAAGCTTTTATATCTTTCCTCAATTTGCATGTGCATATCAATTTTGTTTGTACTAGCCTTTTCGCCTGGGGCAGTTTTCGTGACATCAGCCGTGATATCCCTGTACACTTCTGCAGGATTGCGGAAGCTCTCAGGTCGAACAGTTTCTAGTATTTCCGCTTGTAGCAGTCGAGCCAGAACATCATTGAGATGGTTCTTAGACTCTATTAGGCCAGACGATGACTCATGCGACCCGTTTGCGTTACCATTGGTTTTGGGAGCTCGGGAGGTAAATGCGTGCGTCAGGTCCGCAATTCGGGCATGGCCAAGCTGCATGAGTGTCTGAACCAAGTCACGCTCGGCAATGCCATATTGGTTGTTGATTACATCGAGTATCTTGCCCGAGCGGACGAGGTTGTAGCAAGCATCTGAGTTGGCTTCGTAGTTCGTGACTTTGGTGTCCGGGTCGGTATGATGATACAAAAGATTTTGCTGGATAAGGACGCCCAAGCCATTTCGAAGATGGCGTGGACCAAGCGACGTTTGCTGGACGAGTTGCGAGATGGTAGAGCGGCCCTTGGTCAAGAGCGCGACAAGGATGCGCTGGTTTGAAAAAAAGAAGAAAAAATGAGGTCAGCCCCGCGACACTACGTCAGAAAGAAGACGAAGAACAGAACTGTCTTTTGGAGGATCGGAAGAAGAGACGAAAGGTCTTACCGATGGCAGCTCGCCAAAAAGATCATTGACCAAGAGAGCACAAAGCTCCACGGCGTGTTTCGTCTGTGGACGGAGCAGTCAGAATGAATTGGAGACATAGACAAGGCGCATTTGCGGGTTGAGCAAGATGCCGCAGATGGATACTGACAACAAGCATTTCTTTGCTTCTAGAGACGCTCTCACTATCTCTAGAGCTACCACCGTGGCTACCTGGTCGGCATTGAAATCTGTATACTGTGTAAAATTCCCCGAAGGAGACGAGCCTACCAGAGACAAGCCAGGATCGAGGAGCGGGAAGACATGCGAGAGATCAAAATCAAAGGATTGCGAACTCGCTAATTTTTTCTTTGGTGTGGTCTGATGCAAGTCAAAAGCTTACAGCTGCCACTGGGCGGAAGTGGCTGGGGCGGCGGACCAACAGGTGGCGCAAAGTGGATGCTGTGGTCGAGCAAGGTTGAACCTCGAAGCAGCATACTTCCTAATAACATGATCTAGGTACTAGGTACCTAGGTACTATTTTTAAGACCCTCCTCGGCATTCAATCACGTGACTGCATTATTCTCAACGACGCCGAAAATTAGACGGGAGCTGGTTCGTGGACGAGGCACTTCTTTTCGAGAAATCCAATTGCTTCACCACGACAGTCAGGATTCCCGGTTGCCTTCGTCTTCGCCCCTCAACATGATCTCGAGATCGGCTCTCACGAAAAGCGCTCAGCAGGCCCTCCGCCGGTCCTGCAGCATCCAGCCTTTGCAGTGCCGTGGCTTCGCCGCCGCCGCCGCTTCATCCGGAGCCTTCGAGACGGCCGATGTGTCTGGGTTGAAGGTTGCCTCGAGGGATGCTCATGGCCCTACTACGAAGCTCGCCATTGTCGCCAAGGCTGGTACACGTTATCAGCCTCTGCCTGGTCTGACTGTTGGCCTGGAGGAATTTGCCTTCAAGGCGAGTCTGGACCCTGAAACGCAGGCTGCCGCCTGATGGACCCGAAAAAACGATGCAAAGAGTGAGCTAATCTGTGCTGAGTACTAGAACACACAACGACGATCTGCCCTTCGTATTACTCGCGAATCCGAGCTTCTTGGTGGTCAATTGAGCGCCACGCACACGCGGGAGGCCCTTGTCCTTGAAGCCAGCTTTCTCCGCGATGACCTGCCTTACTTTACCGAACTTCTCGCCGAGGTCGTCTCCATGACCAAGTATACAAGTGAGATCTTGTTCCTGATGATTGGAGACGAGACGTCAAAAATTAATGCCAATTGCAGCACACGAGTTTCATGAAGACGTCGAGCGAATCCTCCATCTCAAGCAGGCGGCCCTGAACGCCAACGTCGACGCCCTCGCTCTCGACAATGCCCATGCTGTTGCTTTCCATAATGGCCTTGGCGCTTCCATCTATCCTTCTTCCTCGTCGCCTGTTCAGAAGTATCTCAACGAGGAATATATTGCCAGCTTCGCCGATGTGGTCTATTCGAAGCCCAACTTTGCCGTGGTCGCCGATGGCGCCTCCGTGTCTGATCTTTCCAGCTGGGTGGACAAGTTCTTCAAAGATGTGCCTGCTACTCCTCGAAGCGGAAAATTTCTCAAGTCAGATGGCACTAAATACTATGGTGGTGAGCAGCGAACCAGCCACCAGGCCAGCAACTCCATGGTCATCGCTTTCCCCGGATCAGACGCCACTGGCTCTAAGCCCGAAATTCCCGTTTTGGCTGCTCTTCTTGGTGGCAAGCCTACCATTAAATGGGCTCCTGGCTTCAGCCTGCTTTCCAAAGCCACTTCTGGCGCTTCTGCCTTCTCTGTTTCGGCCACGAACCTGGCCTACTCCGATGCTGGTCTTCTGACCATCCAGTTGTCCGGCAACGCTGCCTCTGTCCGTAAAGCTGCCGAGGAGACTGGCAAGGCTTTGAAGAGCATCGCCAACGGCAATATAAGCAAGGAGAATGTCACCAAGGCCGTTTCTAACGCCAAGTTCAACATTTTGGAGAAGGCGCAGTTGCGTTCTCCCAGCCTTCTGCAAGCTGGGTCTGGCCTTGTTAACAGCGGCAAGCCCTCGGATCTGGTCGCTCTTGCCAAGAGCATCAACGGTGTCACCGCCGATGGATTAAAGACGGTAAGCTTCTCTGCCATGTTATTTTTTTCAGACGACGACCTGACATGACTAATTCGGAATCTCTTGTATAGGCTGCCAAGTCCCTACTTGATGGCAAGGCTACCGTCTCCACCGTCGGTGATTTGTTTGTACTTCCATATGCTGAGGAGATTGGGCTGCGGGTGTAATGCGGGGTATGACGAAGGAAAGGCGGGAAAGCTTGTACCAACAGTCAACAGTCGTCTAGAATTGGTGGGCCAGGAGCTGTCCGCCGTGTTTGTGAATATTTGTGTCAGAAATTCTCTTTTGTTCATATAGCGTTGTAACATTGCTCATCCATGACCCTTGTGACATATCCCACTCCTACATCATTATCCATCATGTGTGGCCTTGAGCAGGACAGGGGACAAGGAGTGGACAGCACGAGAATTTGATCGAGTCACACATCGACTCGCAGACCATTGAATGCTGGCTGGCTACCATTGGGCATCGAGGCCGAGCGTCGCCATGATATCGATGGCGCCCTCAGCTTGGTTTGATGGCACAGCACGCGCAGCATGCGTTCTTTTCCTCAACGAACACACAGCCCTTCTCCAATTGATTCTAGAGTGTGAAGGCGAAAGAACAAGGCAAAGACTTCAACAAGACGCACCTGCGCGCCATGACGAAAAGATGCGCTTTGCTTGATCACTCATCGTTACGACAACAGCCGAAGATGACGGGGAAAATATGGAACTAGTTCGTGGTCACTGGCCACTGCTGTTGCCGCATGGTTGCAATGAACGGGCATTGCACGAGCATTGCACAAGACTGTATGTATGTGTGAGTGCCACCAGACGGGTTTGAACCAACACGTGCTTGCACACGCGCCGCACATATGCAGATTCACTGGCAGAAAAGGAGACAATGGCAGAGAAAAGTTCAGCGTGAAGTGCGAAGAGGGCATCGAAGAGGGCATTTTCTGGACGTTGATCACGCAAGAATTATGAGGCCACAACCGACGGTCCACAGGTATCAATGTACAGTGTACACATTTGGCCCAAAGTGCGCTGGCGCGCGAACGCACAGTACCTATGTCTCATCTCTGACGGATCTCACACTGTGTCCCTTGTCGTCTTAAAAGCTCTCTGAACAAGCCCCATCCCTCCTACCCGCGTCTGTCCACATTTGCGCACCCGAGCTTGCGGCCCACCACGCCTCATTGTCGTTTGGGCAAGTGTGACAGGGTAGGGGAAAACAAAGCCTCATCAGCAACCTCCACGACAGGACTTCGTCTCCCTTTCCTCGGCCTCCCTTTCATAGCTCTCCGTGCTCTCTCTGCTCATTGCGAGGCATACGTAGCACCGTCGAGCTGGATGGCACGTCGGACATCCTTCCACCTCTACCTTCCTGTCTCTTGCTTTCCTCCAGGTAAGCCACACACTCCTCTTCTCCTCCATTGCTTGCTCTCCCCCCCCTGCTGCGCCAACCTCGACCTTTGCCCAACTGGCAACGTTGTTCAGTCGTTTGCTTTGTTTCCAAGTCCACGACAAAGCCGCCCCCTCCCCCCCCCCCCCCCCCCCCCCTCCCCCCGAGCCTGGCGACCACGGACATGCAGTCATTACTTCTTTGATTGTCATTCTAACCACTCATTCAAAATCGGGACAGCGAACCCCTTCTGCACTTTTTTTGCAGCCACGTCCCCATCCTCGAATCGGAGAGTTGGCTCGACAGAAGTGCTTTGTTTTCGCAAGGTCGGTACCCTTTGATTCCAGAGTTAGGCTTTTCCCGCAGCCACCACTGGCTCATTGAGGAACGAAGCTCGAGCAGTTCAAATGGTGCTTTGATACACCCTGATTTGATAGAATAATTCGGGTCATGTTTCAGCTGAGTAGCTGCTAATTTCTGCTTGACCATCCAGTGCGAATCAATCCAGCTACCTCAAACCCTCACAGAAGCTAGGCAAGACAACTTATCTCAATACTATTCCCTTCCGAGGAAGAGCTGGTCAGTCCTCATTGGAGGCGTGGCCAATATTATTGCTAAACAAAGTGCATCGAGAGTGTACTGGCTATTGGACGTGATTATTCTCTCCCAAGATGCCTGTTACAAGGGAAAAAGGTGGCACTAGTGGAGGAAATACTAGAGCTGATGTCCGCGGTCAGAACGGTGCGTCGCGATATCAAATTTTAAACTTGGTGGCTGGACGCTGACCTGGATAAACTTTAGGGAACCGGTCAAACTTTCGGACTGATGCAGCCATCTCAAACAGTCGCTTCGGTAATGAGCGAACTCTGCAGCCATGGGTGCCTGATGCTAATGATGGCGTTGACGGCAGTCTGGAAACAAGCTCGAGCAGCGGCCCGTGGGACCAATTCGCAGCAAATGAGCAGCTTTTTGGATTAAAAACTAACTATAATGAGAACTTGTACACTACCGAGATTGACACGAATCATCCCCAATTTCGGGAGAGGATGGCTGCGGCCGATAGAAAAGCCAGAGAGATTGAGCGAAGCGCTCCTGCCACGGCCCATGTCGCAGAGGAGCGTGTCATGGACTTTGCTGGCGGTGGTGGCACAGGGGAAGAGGATGAAGAGGACAAGTGCGTCTTGATACGTCCTGCACACATCATGGTGGACTAACATTCTTTTCACAGGTACAGCGGTGTCCGTCGCCAAGACTTTCCTCCGTTGTCGGGGGGCGCCAACAGGTATACTCCTCCAGCCAAACGTGCACCAACGAGTCATTCATCGGTCAAGGGTGCACCAGTTGACCCAGCTATCATCTCGTCACAACTGAAGGCTCCTGCCAAGAAGCAGCAGGCCTCATCGGAACAGTCACGATCCCAAGGTTCATCAGATCCAACTAGAAATGGAGTTGCCCTCAAGACAGATCCTCTGAAACCAACACAACCCAAAGCTGCAGATGGCAAGCGAGCTGATGGAAAACCATCAACGCCACCTTCAGAATCTAAGACTCAAGAGTTAAAGTCATTCGACAGCGTGGCTACAGCGAACTCAGCTTCTGCATTGTCTTCCCGCACTTCTTCGATGCAGCCGAAAGACAAAGCTCCTAGTGCTACCTTGACAGTGGAGCGTGACGTCTTAAAAGAGTTTAAGAGTTTCGCTAGCCAGCAACGCATGAATGCTGAAAAAGTTAGAAGTAACAAGGCGAGAGCGGATAAAGATGTTAAACTGACAGAGCTCAAAAAATTTGCCAACAATTTCAAGCTCACAACTCCCGTTCCCACAGACCTGGTTTCCATCATTGCCAAAGATCCTGCGAAACAAAAGGAGATACAAGCAAAGGCTATGAAGAATGCTGAGGAGATGAAGAAGACCAAGGCGGAAGCCGCTGTCAACAAGGAGCTGAGCCAGCCCACGGACATGACTGCCACCAAGCCATTAGAAGCCTACCCAGCTTCAGGTGCTGCCGACGGTCGTCCCTCGCGGGCACCAGTAGCTCCTCAGGCATCTGGTCCGGCTGGTTCTGGTAACAGACATGTTGGATCGCGTCAACAATACCCACCGCAGTCGTATCATACCCAGCAATATCGAAACAGTCGCGGCGGTCCACAGCACAGTCCCCCTCAGCAGCAAACGGGCAATTTGGCTCAAAGACTTCGCCAAGTCGAGGTCCAGCGATTTTCACAACCTCCTGCACCGTCCCTTCATGGCCCTGAAATGCGCGCTCCTCCGACTGGCCCATCAGGCAATTTGGATCCTGGCTTCAATCGACGACTGAGCGGAGCTCCTGGTCATATGGGTGCCAAGTTAAATCCCAACAGCCACGAATTCAGACCGAGCCCTTTTGCAGCAGCCTTCAACCCCAATAGCCATGCCAGCGCTGGTTCTAGCCCGCACACTTCTGTCAACCATGTAACAGACGGTCCGGCTCCGGTTCCACAGAAGGCAGGCCCTCCCCTTATTCGTCGAAAGACCAAGGCTATCGACGCGAAGAAGTGCTCGATCTTGTCTCACGTCAGGACTGTGAAACCTCCCCAGGGCCGCAACTGGGATGACAATGGCGGCTTGCGACCGTCATATGACACTTTGCCAACCTGGAGGCAGTTGCAAGATGATGAAAAGGCTGATTCGACGATGCATCTCACGTACAAGGAATACTTTGAGCGCCAACCATTCAACAGCTCCTCAGTTGCTACACCCAATCCATCTCATGCCGCCCCTCAGCACCCACACCAGCATCAGTTGCCCTTCCATCTCCAGCAAGGTGCCCAAACTATTGGTCTTAGGCAGTCACCACACTTGCCTCCCATGCAGATGCACGCGCAACAGCATGGTCCTGTGCCTCACACGCCATACGGCACTGACGAACACCGCATGATGCATTCCAATTCTGCACAGTCGTTTGCCTCTCCTCGCATAGGCCAGGTACCAGTCGCATACCCTTCCCAAGTCCCTTACCACCAACCTGTTTTCATGGGCCATAATAACGCGCAGATGGCACCATATCGGAGCTTTTCCAACAACCCTCACTATATGGCACCACAGCAGGGTCAAATGGGAGGCCCAATGATGATGCAACCGCAATTTCTCCAGGGCCCTCAAGGAATGGTCGCCGCTCCCCAGATGATGTATCATGCTGGACACCCCCAGTTCATGCCACCATCTGGACCACCCCAGCCTGGTTCAGGCAGTACCGGTTACAGTCCCGGTCGACCTGCTGCGCCTGTCATGGTGCATCAAGGCTCTCAGCAAGGCCAGCAAATGTACGGCATGAGCCCTAGCGTACAATACAACCAGCCATACGGCCTTGGACAACCCACCGGACCGATTCAGTAATGATTTTACTCGACTTACTCGGCCTACATATCTTGGTCGCTTGGCGTGGTGTTGCTGGTCAAGATCAGGCTGAGTCGCAGTCCCATGACAGGTCCGTGCCGGGTATGCCCCATTTACTGGCTTGATTGTGCCCGCAGAGTCGGCTATTCGAGACGCACGCTGCCGGTCTCAATTATCCCTATGCAATGCCCGTCTAGATGCAAAGTTCGATATCGCTTACGGTCTGAGGTTACGAGATAGTCGATCGGTCAATGACAGGCGATTTATTGACGAATTTGACGACTTTACAAACATTGGCATACTTCATGTCGTTGGATTTGAATCAGACATATCCGACAGCAATTGTTACATTTTAGGGACTTTTCAATTACCCACCTGGCACAACCACGTCGCAAAATTTGTGGGTTGGATTTCTCGGTCTCACGCATGTCTTTGTATATTTAGAAGGCTGTGGGATGATGGCGCTGTTATCCTTGGTCACAACGCGTGGACAAGATCAACGTCTACTTTGGGTAGCGCAATTCCTCAACGGCACTGGCGTGTGGTTTGGTCATTCGGCAGTGGCTGTTTCTGCCGCCATCTGTGCTACAAGTCCTGGGCTCATCCCGACTCCCCGGTTACCTTTGTCTTCAGGGTAAGACGGAGCTTTGGACTTGGGCATGGGCATGGCAAAGCCGCTGAAGGAAAATTGGGTCTGGATAATAACCGAGGACACTGCTGCCAGTTTCGCTCTTTTTTCAATATCAGGAACTTGTTGCTCTGGGTAGGCACGGGCAGTGCGTCGTCTGCACTCAATGGCCGCCAGAAGTCGTGATGGCCATGGTTTGATGGGTCCATTGTCCGAATCAAGCCAGGAGAGTAGCAAGTATCGTTGAGGGGCATGGAGGAGCTGATATGAGATAGCCTAGTAAAAACAAGAAAAAATAAAACAAGAAATAATGGCCGAGGGTGATCTGTTGACCAAAAGAGAAAGGTCCGAGTCAGTCCTTGATGGTAGATGTCTGCAATGTTGTTTAAGGCGGCCCGCCCGCCTTGCTGTTCATTTCCCTCTGTCTTTCCCGCTGTCTTTCCCTCTCTCTGATGATGATGATGCACACTCGCTCCACTCGCGGTCTCATCAGAGATGAAATCCGTATGAAAGGACGAGCTGCGTCTCGTCTCTTCGAAGCGCAAGCTTTTCTTTTTCTCTCGGGTGCAGCATGGAAGTGCATTTTGAGACGAAATTCTTGCACGGAAAGTCATTGAATGATGTTGACATTTTATATCTGTTTCTTCATGGCGGTTTTCTGTTTACAAAGCCATGTGAATTTTGCACCAGCTGGAGCGGGACTCTTTTCTTTTCTTTTCTTTTCAAAAACCTTTGTTGTTATTTTTGGAGAAACTGCATCGTAATTCGTCACGAGTCCCTGGCATGGCCGGCCCCATGTTCCCAGGTTTCAAGTTTTGGTCACTTGATAGGAGACGCGATAATTCCCATCGCCTTTCCCCTAAAAGATGGGACGTTTTTCGACATGGACATGGGACATGGACGTGGGACATGGACGTGGGACATGGACGTGGGACATGGACATGGGACATGGACATGGGACATGGACGCGAGCGACCGGACGTACGTTGCTGCCAGCCCGCCAGACTTTTACTGTGTCCAGGCCGCATCCCCACCAAACCCCGCTGCCGGCTGCCGCTGGTCTGGCACTCTCAGAGGTCTGTCCGCCTGCAGCTGGTCACTGAGCGGGCGTGGTCAAGGGCCAGGCAAGGCCAGGCGTGCGCCATTCCGCGCGCGCGCTCTTCCCAACCCGAAACCCCGTCCTGCCCTTTTTCCTTTCCTCGAGGCGCATGTCTTGCTCGAGGCTTTCCTCCTTCATCAGCCCAGGGCACAACCTTTTGGGCCTCACGCACACTCCGTCTTGTTTGCTCCCCTTGAAGTCCGACGACGACGACGACGACGACGACGACGACGACGACAACAACAACAACAACAACAACAACAACAACAACACACACCCCCGTTCCCCCCTCCCCCGCCCCTCGGCCATGGCTGGCCCGACGTCACCAAGCAACGAGGGTCCCTCGTTTGCCCCTCCTTCGCTCCCGCCAGGCTGGATCGCGCAATGGGATGGTGCCAGCAGGACGTACTACTATGTGCAACTCGCGACCGGCGTGTCTCAATGGGAGATCCCTACTCAGCCTGCCAAGACCGGCAACAGCCCGGGACAAGCCGTCGAACACCCGTACGGCGCGCCGCCCCCCCAGCTCATCACCCATCCCGACGGGTCCCAGACTGTCAAGCACCCGGACGGCACCATGGAGCCCATCATGGCGGACGGAACGAGGGGCATGGATGGCCCGGCTGGCGATCGAGGTATCGGTGTACGTTTTCTTTTTCTTTCCTCTTCTCTTTCCCGATGCTGATTCATGACTGTGGTGCCGCTCTGCTTTTGACGGGCATCCGTGCGAGTCGCATCTGTTCTAACCTGAGCGTTTTTGTCCCGTCTCCACAGACCATGGCCATGAACGCTATCCTTGGCGGCAAGAAGCATTCATCTGGTGGAGGAGGGCTCGGCGGATTGGCAAGCCAGTTCCTCGGCGGGGGCAGTGGCGGCAGTCACGGTGGTGGAAGCGGCGGCAGCAACGGGTTGGCTGGACAACTGGCTGGGAAACTCGCCTCGAACCTCTTTTCGCCGTCAGCAAAGCCCGATCCGCCTCAGAACTACCATGGGGGTCACAGTAACAGCAAGCCGAGTCACCAGGGCGGTCTTGCTGGTGCGGTTTTTGGCGGTGTTGCTCAGATGTTCGGAGGCAAGGAGTCTCACGGCAGTGTAAGTCGCCATTTTCGTCACCACGAATGTGCGGCCGAGGCGGTGCAAAACATGCACGTCCTTTGACGTAGGTGGGCGTGGTCAAAAACTAACGCCGACTTTTTTTTTTTTTTTTTTTTTTTCTTTCCGGATTCGTAGAACCAAAACTTTGGATACTCCAACCCGGGCCCCGGTACATATGCTGGCGGCGATGCACCGACCTACAATCCGCCGGGAAGCTCGCATTCTGCCCCGTCGGCGCATCAATCGTCTCATACTCCTTCGAGCGCAAACCAACCCAGCCAACAGCACAGTCCCCAGGGCCATCTCTCGCAGGGCAGCAGCCATCATTCATACCCTCCGCCCCCGCCGCAGGGACACGGCCATCCGTCTTCCCATGGCAGCCATGGCTACTCGGGGAACTCTGGCACACCCGGTGGTCATGGAGGATATCCCGGCGCGCAACACGGAGTTTCCGGAGGTTACCCCAACTATGGGGCGCCGCAACAGCAGGATCAGAACTACGGTCAACCTCAGCACGGCGGTGCATACAACTCGCCGCAGTACGGTGGCAGTAATCAATCCTACCACGGCCGCCAGCAGTACGGCGGAGGTCCCTATTGATCTACCGCGCAAACTGACAGTTTTTTTTTAGTGTCTGACTGCACAAGCTTCAGTCCCAACGACTGGCCCATATAACTCTCGTCACGGAATCATGCGATCAAGGCCCATCAAGGGAGACCGACGTCATGGTTTGGGGCACACAATACGTGTGCCTGTTCTGAACTTTGTATTTGTGTGGTTGTTTTGCTTCTTCTGTTATCCCGGCGGGTGTGGCTCTTTTCAGGGAAGCAACGAGTGACGATGGCAATGTAAAATGAGGTCTGCATGGATGTGGTGTGGATTTTCTGATGTATCTAGGTTTGGTTTTCGCACTCATTGTGGCCATGTTTGATGGCAAGTGAACAAGCAACGCAACAAAGACGAGACAAGACAAAAGGAGGCAAAGGTTCGGCAGAAGTGTTTTGCTATTCAGTGTTCCTTCTTGATCTTACCTTCTGTCGGAATGGCTGCGGACTGTAAGCCGGACGCTATCCGTTGAGCCACGAGCCACGTGGCGACGCCTAAAAGAAGCAGATAGACCACGGTTGGGACAAGAGACCGCGGGAGGACGTTGAGCAGGAATGGATCCAATATGAGGTCTACTAGCACTGGCGGTGGGTTGGACATGAGCTCCTTGTCGTCGGTGAAATAGTCGGCCGCGGCCTGGATCTCGATCAGGAGTGCGGAGCTATCCAAGAGGCTGGCGGCTGACTGGTCGGTTGTTTGTGCATGATTCTGCCTCGAGGCCGAGAATGTGTCTATAGAATGGCGGAGGGCAGAGTCCTGTAGTATTGTGTCCAGAGAATAGGCTTTGATGTCAAAACGCGTGGGTTCCTACGGCTGAGTATGAGCGGAGGCTCTTTTCTTCTTCTTTGCTTACCAGAGGACAGGGAGCTTTTTTCTTTTCTTTTCTTTTCTTTTCTTTTCTTTTCTTTTCTTTTCTTTTCTTTTCTTTTCTTTTCTTCTTTTTCTTCTTCTTCTTCTTCTTCTTCTTCTTCTTCTTCTTC